>LUGF01044456.1:460333-483405 GCA_001625245.1 Calycopis cecrops
TAAACTCGTTTTGAAATTTATTATTGGCCAATATTCGTCGTTAGTTTAGTTTATTTTTCGCTCACTTATTTTTTTACCGCTCAAGTTATTAATACAGTATCTCATCATCAGTCGCTAAGTTATTTTTAGTCGCTCGTTTTATTATTCCCCTAAATTAAAAAGTTGTAGTTTAGCAAGAGGTAATGCCATGCTGCACGACCGCGAAATTGGGCAGCACGACTATGAATGTGGCGAAATTTAATAAGATTAATGATAAAACTACGGTCAAATGCCTTGCGCAATTGGTATTTATTTAAAAAAAATTGATAAAATGAAAATGGATTCTAGTCTATTCTTGTGATCATGTCCTCGATCCACTCCAGATGCGGGTACATGTAGATGAACCTGGCAGATGCTGAGCAACTGGGACCAGCAATGCCGAAGCCGATCTGAAATGCATCATCTATATATAAACCTGTTTGTCTGTATGTCCTTTATGGAATCGTAAACTATGCATTTGAACATTTTTTTATTGTAGGTAGGTATTAGCAATCGGAGCCATTTTCATGACTACCGACGCCAATAGAGGTTATAGATACAGATGTGTTGCCCTCCCCCACAACGGATCTTCTTGTCGTTGTGAGAGGGCTTAGTAACCATGGCTTGAACCACCACTGCGAAGCCAAGAGGGATACCAGGAGGAGAAGCTCCGAATGGGCTTCCCCACGGGCCCCGCTCTGGGTGCGTCCATGGCGGAGGGGTCGCGGAAGAAGAGGTGTCTCGGTGTGTCGCCGTGCAACCTTTCTCCCGCGAACGTGGGCGCACCGTCAGATGCGTTGTCGGTGGGGCCGCAGAGAAAGAGAAGATGCGGTGTGTCGTTGTCGTCCTCCTGTCCTCTGCGGCCGTTTGATGGTCCCAGGATCCCTGGGTGGCGGTCGCGGGGTCGATCCGTCGCCCTGTGGAATGGACTAGCCAAAGTCGGGGTCCTTCACCCGGTTGTCTGAATTACCAGATGGCGGGGTGGATTGGGACCACGGGCGTGGCGTGCTCCGTTGGAGCATTTGGACCAGGGGTCAGGATAGGAACCTGACCCCATTGCACGGGTCCAACATTAAAGTAGGGAGTGTTCAAAGGCAGCCGGACAGTCCCCAAGGACCAGAACTTATGCTGTAGAAGTAAAAGAAATGCAAAAGAGCTTTATCAGATTGCTATGAGTGTTCGTCGGGCGTAGACCAGGCTTGGGTCCGAAAGAGGGACCGACTCTTCACTTTCCCGCAGGTAGGAGAGGTTCCTTTCGATATTATCCTATTAATATTATAAATGCAAAAGTTTGTATATTTGTTTGTTTGTTTTTGTTGTGTTGTGTGTCAGTTTTTGCGTGAAGGAGTAACAAACTCCTTCACGCAGTGCCTTGGGACGATTTTCCACGGGATCAAAATTTACGCGGGTCTAACCACCGGCCTCAGCTAGTAGTTCATATTAATAAAGTTTTACTCTTATTATCATGGCAGAGGTAGAAGGCTCTTCGTTTTCCACTTTATAATATGAAAAAAATACATAAATTTATGATAAAGTAGTCATCGGTTTTCACTACTTAAAAACTATAAAAATAAACTTCGATATTTCAAGCCAGCACAACCTCAACAAAAATGTATCTTAGCACGACTCTTGAGGAGTATCAATATCAAAGTCACATAAGGCCGTCTACATACATTACAAATTTCGATTCAAAACATCGATTCGGGGTTTCAAAAGCAGTAAAACCATTCAAAACTATACACCTAATACATTCATAAGACTAATTTGCCATACAAAGTATCGTTCGAAAAGTCCTGAAACGTGCAAAACGGACATTTCGAAGCGGCATTACGACTGTATGTGGCTGGCCTAAAAAGCCCTGGAAGATTTGTTCTACTTGGTCTCTTTAATAAAATCGGTGTTCCCTACTCAGTATCGCTTAAACTAAACTCAAAAAGTTTAATAAGATTTTTCTTCTTGTTTTGGTAGTAAGAACGCAAGTGTATTTCCTTATTATTAATTTATTATTTTTCAATATTCTTATACGAATATTGAAAAATAATTAATAATTAATTGTATATGCGAATATTGGAAAATAAATGAGATTTATATTTATCTTCCAGTTTAGTAATAATACGTTTAACAAAGAAAAATCTACTATCTTATTTTTGTCTTTATCATTGTCCCAAATAGAATAAAACTATCGGCTAAACTAACATCAATACATCCACAGGATTTAGTAACAGCTGTAGTTGCTGTTCTTTATAGAGCATTGAATGCAGAATACCTTTGGTGTTATCAAATTACTGCACTCTTCTAAATCTATTGTCTGCTTTTATATTAATTTTACACGAATAATATGGTATCCTTGCCATCATTATCATCAACCGAATGACGTCATTGGTCAGGTTAATGCCCCTTGCATCCAGCGGCTCTCCTCGATTTTAATTAATTCGTCAGGCCTCCAAGGAGTCCAAGGTTAAGTGGTAAATGAATTTTATTCCAATTATCTTTAGTCATATATCAGATACATTTTTCATAATATAAGGACGAAAGCTCTTGCATTTTGCTTCATGTAATATAATTTGTAAAATTATATAGGTGCTAATATTATGTAAATATAACCTGTAATTCTACTAACTGAATTTTAATTAATTGTAGGTAGATATTTTAATAAATAAATTATGTGTATTGTCTAAGCAATAAATTACGAACAAGAAACATAGCTAAACTTGATTTACAAATAAGTTAAGTTCAATTTAAAAAACAGAAGTACTCCAGATTTTCAAAACATTTATACAGCAAAGCACACACGACTCGCTTAACAAGCTTTCCTCTAAAAAGCATGAACAACAAATCAAAATCAAATGTCAGGTTTTACAATTAGTTTTTTATCGTACAGGCGGCCTTAAGTGTTCAAAATTTGGACTTTGATGATGAATTACTGAAACACGAAGCTAATCTAAAATAGCGCGTTCCATACGCAGTAAATAATGCTAAAAATATTTCATTTACCTTTTTAATCCAATAATATACGACCGTATAGAATATTATATTAATCTATTATTTATTATGTTAATTTATTTAACAAGATTAGAAATAATAGCCATAATAACCGTCTATTAGTACAGCTTAAGCCCGAGGTAAGCATTTATTAATACAACAAAATGTATTTCAAATTATTAGCTTATCAGCTTTATCGAAATAGGGCAGTTAAATGAAAACATTCTATCGATATAATCAATGTAAAAAAAACTATGAGAAAAATAAATAAAAACCAAAACGTGTTTTGGTTTCCATTTATTTTCTCTCTCTATCTTCACAGTTTTTTAATGTAGAAATCAGAAATATTTATGAGTTTTGTGACTCTTATTAATGCTTTTTATATAGGTATTATAAGACAGACAACATCAGACAACGATCTATCATAGTTCTACTATACCATATATATAACAGTCAGAATAACCTTTAGAGTGGGGAGTAATCCCAATACGATTCGCGATTTGCCTAGCTCAAATAATACTGCCGTACTAATTAGACATTCGGAGAATACCGCGCGCGAGTTTTCTCTACCGGAGATGAGGGGGACGGGACGTCTTGGGACTGATCTTTAAGCCAATAGACCTTTCAGCGACTAAACATTCTAACAATCAAGAGCCATTCCAAAATAGAGAGGTGTGTTCCAAATATTCTCAAAGTAATTGTGTCACTGACTCGAAAACGCATCCGTTTCTTGAGGCGGGACTAGCCTATCCTAGAAATTACGAAATAATTTTAATGACGCCAATAACTTTCATAAAAAGTACACACCACGCCTCTGGTTGAAACATTTATTCCGTCACACATTATTGAGAGAATATATTATAATTTACAAATTTACTAAAATTTTTATCATTAAAGATTAACACGTAAAAAGCAGAATTAAGTATTCATTATGGATTTTATTCTGATGTAGTATTCAGCTCACTCATATGCGAACCAAATGGATCGCAAGTTTGTCGATACAATTGTAATGTAATAGGCACCTCACTATGCACGCAAGGCCTGATAGATACGCCGTTACAATGTGCAATTTAGTTGGACGTATCGCGCACCGAAGCTGGCAATGATGTGTATCTTGAGGCGCAATAGAAATATTTCTAACGGATTAACATCTATCATCATTACCCCGTGTCCGTCTGGTATGAAACAAAATATATGCCACATGCCACTCATGCCTGCTCGGTAGCGCTATTCTGTAAAAATCAAATTCGATATCGAGTCTCACTCAGGTGACCGCACTCACTTCGAAAGCGAATTCACTTGGCCACAAGTGAATTCGAGATTCGCGGGTGAAGTGATCATCGAAGTATTCGGGAAAAAACCCTAAAGAATACCAATTGTAAGAAAAGAATGTCAAAATCTCGCTTTCGATAGTTCATCTCACCGCCACACTCACTTCTGTGGCGCTAGAGGCGCGATCGAGTTTTACAGAATCTCATTTCACGTTCTCACCGCGGATTCAGCTTTCTAGCTGTGAAATGACACTTACAGAATAGCACTGCTGATCTCAAGTCGGGTCGGCTCCTGCTCATGTTGCATCCACAACGTTCAACCGTAGGAATTAGACGTATGACTGCTACGCTTGTACCTAGGCATTATGTGTAAAAAGTATGCACCATGCATATAGTTTATGACCATACCACAGGCCATAGGCTACTTTTAATTATAAATTGACATTATTTTATGGTTAAAAGAATCCTAATTATCAAATCGTCATTATTTCAGAATATATTTAAATTAACTTAGAACGTATTTTATAGTATTTATAATATGAAATATAGTTACTTTACGAATTGATATAAAAATATAAGTATGTATATAAATAGATTTTTTTTTCAAGAAAAACATTCTTCCCAAATGGAGTTGAATGTTTTGGTTGTCTTTTTCTTTCAAATATCCCGCCTGCTGCATTTGCACGGTATAGATACCTACTGATAAAAGTTTATACTTTTCTCTGTGCTGTGCTTCAATAATTAATCCAGGAATCCAAGTGTAGTTGATAACTTATTTTTTTTTGTAATTTCTTATCTTATGACATCCTTTCAAAATAAAATATTTCATCTAATTTATTAATCTAAAATGACATTTTTGTCGATATATTTTATTTTTATTTTGTTTTGTTTATTTTTTGCACATGTAAGCTTGCTCTTCAAAATGAGACCCACAATCACGCTATTATTATAGGTAAGTGAGGACCAAGTCATCAATATTTTTTAAAGATCTCAATTAATATTTCTGCTATTTATACAATTTCTTTTTGCTTCTCATTTTTTTAAATTTTATTATTACAAACATTCAGTTTACAATATGTATTTTTACATTGTCCCGCAAAACTATTTGCACAATTTGTCTGCGGGATCAAGGCCCTTATTTTTTACAATAGTTATTTTATAACTAACTAGCTGCGCCCCGCGGCTTCGCCCGCGTAAATTTCGATATCGTGGAAAATCATTCCATGGCATCCCTCAGGAACATTTTTTCGGGATAAAAGCTATCCTATGTTACTTCTAATACCTCCAAGAACATGTGTACAAAATTTCATGATGATCGGTTGAGCAGTTTTCGCGTGAAAGGGTAACAAACAAACTTACATTCGCATTTATAATATTAGTATGATGATATATATTTGTCCAGTGTGCACTTTGCAAATGGTTCAATATGATTGCCTTCATTGAGGACTTAATAAGGTTAATTAAGTCTTCAACCGAAGACAGCTTTATGATGCAACTGAAGCTGGTTATAATGAAGTTTATGGTTTGTTCAACGAATTAGTGTGGCTGTTCATAACTCTAAAACTGATAATATAATAACACATGCAATATAATTACAAACAATAACTTGAGAATCCTACTTATTGTAAATCACCTAGGCTCATTCTAGAACCTAGGCCATAACTCACACCCTAATGACTATGTAACAGAAATGTTCCCACATAAACAATCATCATACCATATTACACAGTCTTCACTTAGACCTTATACTAATAGGGATACGGGTCGACGCACACTACAGTCAATAGTTTAATATTAATTAAATTTTTAATCTAGCCTCTTTTAAGATGTACCTACTTATTCATATTGAAATTGAACCAAATTGGATGCAGAAGTTTAATCACTTTAAGTCTGTAAATAATAATATATACCGTCTTGCTATTATATAATATATTCTATTATTACGAAGAGATTTCTAAGATAATTGTTTTGTAGTGGGTGCATCTTCAGAAATACTCAATCAATCATGAAAATTCTATCAGACACAGAAAACTACAGTATTCAGGGAAACAGTCTGTATTTGAATACAAGCCGTGGCCCGCAGTTTCATCTGCGTAATATTTGTCCCAATTCATTTTTCTTTTGGGAATTAACGCCCAGTGAAGTAGGCACGAATCGACTAATAGAAAGACTTAAAAAGTACAGTAAAATATACCTTAAAAGTAATATTTGAATATTTGTTTATGTATTTTATAATAGCAAGAACGTTGTGGAATCATTTATGTGCGTCTGATGTCTTAGCTCTAATTATCGCTCACAGTCATTCGAATTATTGCAATGTCTTGCCTTGATTCCTTCCGATGCTCTAATGGGCCACCAGAAACTCATAATCCGCCCCATGTCATTCGAGCGACAGAAACCTTTTTAATTCTTCCGACCCAGTTTGGCTGGTTACCTCTCACTATAATAATAAAATGATAATATACATTAAAATTGGGCGTATATGTCTATATGGTAATAACTGTCCTTACCCTTGTCTAGGCTGCAGTGTGCGCTGTGCTCGCACAACACCCACTCCATGAAAACACATTTGTTATTGTTAAAGCACTGATGATCATGTAATTTCTCGGCGTATTATCTTTCCGCGAGTATCTGTAATGGAGGAAACGGCCATTAAACGTGCACGTAGTTATTTACGCGGCCTAACAAGCCTAATTGGGTATTGAAAGAAAACACGTCTACGTGGAAAATTAATGTTGGTTTTTCTTATGAAATCAATGAAACGGTATGAAAAATATGAGGAATAAAATCCTGGCATATGACATCAACTGACAGAAGACTAATATTAGAACTGTATCTGATACATGGCATAAAAATAGCTTTATCATATATCGATGAAGCTGCACTGACCTTCTGTCTCAGCATAGATTCTATCAAAAAAAAAAAAAAGCTTTATCATCAGCCATGCCTATATCAATAGGGCTTCCCCTGAGAGCACCACAGGCCACGGTCACAAGCTGCTTAAATCCGGTTCTTCGCGACCGTGACCCGGGTCAGAAAGTATACTGGTACACTACCTGATACACACACTGTACACAACAAGTATACTGGTACAATACCTGATACACACACTGTACACAACAAGTATATTGGACCACTGGCAAAGCCCAACTATTTACATACGCCGATTCGATTGACATACGCCATTCTTACCCCATCCTATTAATATTATAAATGCGAAAGTTTGTATGTTTGTTTGGTACTCCTTCACGCAAAAAAACTGCAGAACGGATTTTCATGAAATTCGGCACACACATAGAGAGTAACATGGATTACCACATAGCATAGTTTTTATCCCGCAAAAATGTTCCTACGGGATGCCATAGTCCATGGGTTCAAAATTTTACGCGGGTGAAACCGCGAGGCGCAGCTAGTTTGCCATAAAAAGAGTGTCCATCGTTGGTGTAATTGAGGCTCCCGTATAAAAGACGCCAGTAAAACCTTAATATATAAATATGTATCGCCTCAGCTTTGGCTTGTTAAAGTTTTCGTATATGGAGCGGGGACACGGGCGAATATGTTATTGTTTATTATGATTTTTACAACGTGCCTCGAATATTTATGCTGTTTATCATCAGGTCAATCCCTGTTCTCCGGTGATTTCACTCCGTTTCGTAGTTACTTTACGAGTTTTAACGCGATCAAATATTCATTAAAGATACTAGCCAATTTTTTGCTCGACGTTCTAACTGACGAAGACTGTTGGGCTTCTCTTCATTAGCGAAGATTCTGTTACATTGTACATTTCAGGTAGGAAAAAAATCCTAGTTTGTATGTATCAAGGTACCTACATAACTGGTCTCTTGATATGCCGATATGAGGATCTGGAAGGGGGTAACACATGTAGGCTGCTTGATTCTCCATTATACCTAGGCACTATATGAGGCAAGCAGCCTTCTCTTACATATTATATCAAACGACTTAATTGTTTCAACATATGCCAATAGAACGTCGTCACTTGCCATCAGGTGATCTAGCTCCATATATAAAACTACATCTGTTATATCGGTTACTGTCAGTTATGTAAGTAAACCACAAGAACAAAACACCGAAACCGACCGTCACTCGATCTGCGCGGCGGCAACATTTTGTCATTCGTGGATCTATATACTCAGAATAACTACTGCGTAGGTTGGGTGCGAGTGGATCAGACGTCTCGGCATTTTTGTAGTGTAAGAAGCAAACGAGCAGTCGGTATCATTGTCATGGCCGAGGCCCATAGACATCCGTATAGTCCTTACACATGCGTGGCCCTCCTGTCTCCCACCTTTTTGGGCCACCGGCTATTAGGCTGTCTTCATGCATGCAGCTTGACACTTACAGCATTCATTTTACGAGGGTTTAATTAGCAATGGACGAGAGAAATAAATATCTACTTATCAATTCATATAAAATGAAAGAGCTATTTCGTTGTCTACGAGAAACTATGAAATCATTTGTGAGGCGATTGAATTAAATATGAAGATTTTGTTTGCTGGTCGATGGGTGTAAATTAAAAACTAAAAAAATATGAATACAAGATAACATCAATTAACTACGAATAAAAAAAATGCTACTGAAACGCATAAACAATCATGTTTACCTACATATAAAAATTAAGATAACATATCCCCGGTGGCTCATTGAGGAGGAAGGGGGGTGAAAGAGGGCTACGCGTTTGCATAACTTTGGCAGTAAGGATGTTTATGTGCGTCGGTAATCATGAAATACTTCGACGGCTCGTTTAGTTTACACCCCTATAGTATAAAAAAGATGCAAGGAAATGAATTTCTTTATTTCATTACCTGTATGTACATCTAACTATATTTAGGTATATAGGAGGTACCTATAATATAAGAGGTCGCTTGACAACATTATACCGTCATAACATATTAAAAGTTGTTAGAGTAATTGTCCAAAAGCATAGCTTAGACTGATTATATTGATATCTTTCGGGAACTGTACCTTATATTCTCATCATATTGCACACAAATTTTGAAAAATAAAAATTGTACTGTCCATAAAACAGGACAGATCGCGGACAAAAAAACGTATCGAACAAAAGATAGTCTAACGTAGTGACCATAAATCTCTGTAAATAATATCGATCCCGCCGTCGAGTCCGAGTAGAGTCGGAATGTCGATAATCGTGCCGACGACATGTTTACGATATCTCCCATCCACGCCGCACGGGTCGATAAGGCCGTGGTCACACTGTGAGTGGTATAGTTTTAGTAAGAGGTAGTGCCATAGCGCAGACGAATTGGGCCGGCACGACCAGGAAAGTACCTCTCGCTTACACAATAACGGCGCCAGTGACACCTGTGTTGCGTTTTGTGCGGTGTAAGTACCAGGTGGCACATGAAGGAAGTGTCTTCGACTGCTCATTTGGTGGTAAAACAAGCAGTTGGAGTTAAAAGTATTTGAGTAGTAATTGTAACGTCGGGAATATAATAAGTATATTAAGCCACAAACCACATAATATAATTTGGTAAAATATTATTATCTCTCTTTAAAAGTTTTAACTATGTTTTTTATACAAATACTAGCTGCGCCCCACGGTTTCACCCGCGTAACTTTCGATCCCGTGGGAATATAAAAAATTTATGTTGGCCCATTCTCAGACGGGAACGAACATTGTGACAAGAGAATTTTATATATAAGATGAAGACGAAAGATTTTTGTTTGTCTGTATCGAATAGGCTCCAAAACTGCTTCCCCCTCGACGGATCTCCTACTTGTCGTGGTGAGGGGGCTTAGTAGCCATGGCTTGGACAACCACAGTGAACCAAGAGGGATCCCGGGTGGGGACGCGTCCGGTGGGCTTCGCTGGGGCCCGCTCTGGATGCGTCCATGGAGGAGGGGTCGCGGGAGTAGAGGTGTCTCGGTGTGCCGTTGCCGTGCAACCTACCTCCCGCGACCGAACGCGCACCGTCTGTTGCATTGGCGGTGGGGCCGCAGAGGAAGAGGAGATGCGGTGTTTCGTTGCCGTCCTCCCTGTCCTCTGCGGCCGTTTAGTGGCAGGTCCGCCGCCCAGCGGATGGGACCAGCCAATGCCGGAGGTCCTCCACCCGTCCCTCTGAATCAGCAGATTGCGGCGTGGATTCGGACGACCGACGTGTTGTGCTCCGTTGGAGCATTGGGATCAGGGGTAAGGATGGTAACCTGACCCCATTGCACGGTTCCAACGTGGAGTTGGGGACTGTTCAAAGGAAGCCGGACAGTCCCTATGGAGGAGGAGCCTGGCCTTTTCACCGAGGCCAGCCTGTCGCTGGAGGCGCCCTGTTGCTTTTCAGATCCGGGGCCCTCAAATCATAGCGGCTGAAGGCACCAGCAGGCAGGCAAAGGCAGCCAAGCAGGGGTTTACTCGGTAGGGGCAACCCAGTTGTCAAGCCCGACACTGTATCCGGTTGAGCCACCCGGGCTCCTGGGTAGCGTGCGTAAAGGCATTCCCCTGCGTCAACAAAAAAAAAAAACAAAAAGGCTCCAAAACTGCTTGACCGAATTTAACCATTCTTTCACTAATAGAAAACTACATTACCAGTTATTAACAAAGGATATAGTTTATTCGAAATTATCAATATTTTTTTGATGTCCAACGACCGGCTATATTACAGTATTACAGTATTGTATAAACGTATAAAGGGACAAACGAACACTCTAAACCTTTTAATGATTTTCTACACCAATAAATATCCACATAACTGTTTTACTTACATGTACTTACTCTCCTGTACTCTCCTTTCCTGCTCTTCAATAGGCTCCTAAAAACTCAAACGCTGCACTACCATATGTTATTGTTAAAAAAAATTAAAATTATAAAAATTATCTTACGCCCGTTTTCGTCGGAATTTAAACAATGTAACCACAGCCTAATACTACAGAATAAATATTTAAAATTGTGATTGTTTTGAAATTTCGATCGATTTTCGATATAACTTCGTTCAATATGACCTTATGATATTTTTAATGCTTTAAGTATCAATGGTTTGTATCTACATTAATTAAAAAACAAAAATACATTATTTACTTGACCAAGAACGTTCCATTACAATCTTAATATCCTATTAAATTTAATTAAGGTATAATTAAATTTAATGGTTGCATTATTATTATGTAAAGGAGAAAGTATATTATACCATCATAAAAGGGCCCTGAACCATCCAACTTAAGACCTAAATTGTAAGAGATAATCCCATGCTGCAAGACAGCAGAATTGGACAACTGAGAAGGTACATCAAGTTCATATTATAATCCCACCACAAAGTGAAAGTTAGGCTGTCTCGTTTCATTTGGTCTGTGAATTTCCGCTGGCCCGTTGAGCAAAGGGCGGGCGTATTCCACGTGTAATCCACGTGCATATGTTAATGGGCATTGGTAGTCACCAACTGCTAGTTTGACCCTTAGCTATACGAATATTATAAATCTGAAGATTTTGTTCGTTTGGTTAACGCGTTAAACTCTCGTGAGCTACTGTTCCGATTTGAATAATTCTTGCGATATTAGATAGCCCATTTATTGAGGAAGACTATAGGCTATGTACCACTAAACTACAACTAATAGAAAACCAACAAATGTGTAATGCAAAAACAATACGAGGGGCGCTGCTAGTGTTCTAGTTCTTAGCTCTAGTGCTATAAAACATACCAGGAGCGTTGGTCTTATTCGTCTGCAAAGACTTTTTTCGTAGACGCAGTGGAATGCATTTACTTATAATACCTAGGAGCTCAGGTGGCTCATAGATATATATCAGACTCGACACTTAGTGCGATACCTACCAAACCACTGTTGCCTTCTTGCCGCCGGTGCCTTCAGCCGCTATAATTGGAGTGTCCCAGATCTGCAGGCGACAGGATACCTCTAGCGACAGCTGGGCTATGCGAAACGGCCAGACTTGTTCTCCTCGAGGACTGGCCTGCTCGCCTGCCTGACCGCCAGGTCTTCACCAATCTCGCCACACCTCCTCATAAATCAGCTATAAATATTTATCCACCGCTGACCCCATTACCGAGTAACAGATACCGGGATCGGACAATGGCGCTGACATTGAGCGGCTAAACGGATCGCCCCTGAGCGAACATTGTGTGTTTGTATGGGCTATTGTCACGGGATGCGTCTCCATTGTATCTTCAGTGTACGTAAGAGCTTACTGTCGATAAGTCTATTTCCAATTATGATAATAATTAAAATAAAATAATGAAAAGGATGATAATAAAAATGAAGATTAATGATAATAGTTATGAAAAACCTCGCTGTAAGTCACGCTGTACCTCAAAGTCAAGAGATTATATTAATGTCATAGTTTATCTAACTTCACATGCCGTTAAGATTTTAATACCTATTATGTAAGTACAGAAGAATATGCATTTTACTTGCGATGTTTTGATTGCAGTGAAGTTGACTAAAGACTATATTAAACGGGAACCTTTGGATAATCATTTGTAAAAAAACAAAAAATAAAACTGACGAAGCGTAATAATATATTCATTTATTTTGACACCGATATTATCTGGGTGAAAATCACTGTATTGCAGCATTTATACAGGGTTACTTTTTGATTACCGGCCAAATTTTAAAACAAGGAAGTAAACAACATTCCAAGGCCGTCCTTAAAATTATAGCGATCGTTGTTCGCACACGAAATGTATCGACTTCAAAGTCAGTGACGCCGGCCAGCCGGTCGCGACTCGCGAGTACTGACTCGCGAGTCGCGACTCCGTGCCACGTAATGACCAAGAAATATCTTTATAATATGGGACAAAGTAATTTTATCTAATTATTATAAGTCTGCAAGCAAATCTATTGATAATTAATTTCAGCAATTATATTATTGTCCTTAAAGATTCTCTACAAGTCTATTCATCGCTGCACTATAGAACATCATTTGATTTACATTAGATTATCGTGTCGTGTGACAACGGAGCCGGTCCCGACTACACAAACTCGTAACTAATATGTTTGACACTTAATACTTCCTCCCGGGACCGCGGGATTGAGATTTTGAGTTATGTGCCAATGGTAATAATGGTAATATTACCTACCATTCGTTTGAGTTATCCACTATCGTTTAATCGATTTTTTGCTGGTACCCGCCTTTGATATACAGCATTGATTGTATTAATTTTAAAACATAGATGCACATATTTTTATGGTATAAGGAGGTCAAGAATTAGTCGGAACGTTACCTGTGATTTAGTAAAAGGTGCCATGCTACATTGCAGCGGATGAGACCGACACGAGAGGTACCTCTCGCTCACAGATATCGGCGCTATATAAAGCGACCGCTATGCTGACACTTTTGTTATCCGGTGCATCTTCTTCCAAGCTGCGGGAAAAGAGGGGGGTCTGTCCCTTAATCGTCTTCCTAATTCAGAAGACAGAAAAGTTTCGTTAGTCCGATGAACAGTTGCGGTGGTGTTTAATCATGCCACCATGTGTAAGAGGTCCCTCCGAAAAAAAAAGACTCCTTTTGTGCCTTGTCGGTTTATGAGTAGCGGGTGGCCCATTGGAGGTGAGGAGGAAAGCATGGCAAAGCACCTGCATAACAATCCGACTGCTCGTTTGCCCCCTTTTACTATAAAAATAAAATCCTTACCGTCCTTCATACTACATCTACGCTCTAGGATATTACCACATGGTATACTACTTGTACTTATTCATTCCATGCCCTTTTGTTCTACTTTAGTTATCTTCTAATACTTATTTATTAAATTTCTTAAACATGGTAATGAAATAAAAAAGTAATTAAAATCAGTCCGGATAAAAGATCTGTGCTGTCTCTATTGCTTGTTCTTTTATTAATTTATATTCATCTACTGCAATTTTAACGACATGTTAATCTAGACTTAATTCGATGTCGATGGCTCATAACGACATTTTAATAGTGCTTTGTGTGGTTGATGTATGATATCATAATTAACAGGGACAATGACTCCCCATTCACTTTTTGTATTTAAATTACATCAGGTTTTTGTGGTTTCCAAATCTGATGGGATTTATTGTTGATATCCCGGTGTTGGAGTTATGGGCGTTGTTTTTGAAAAATTTTATTATTAATATAAAGAACAAGGTATTAGCTTACTATCAGGTGCCGCTCTTTTGACCTCATTAAATAAACGGGTATCCGTTTTCTTAGTTTTTTATTATTTAAATGAATAGATAAATTAATATTTAATATATTAATTTTATACCATAAACCCTTACAAACTTATTGTTGTGTTAAAATACTTATTATTAAATGAAATATAATATAATAAATAATAAAATAATATCCATATTTAATAAATATGGTGATTTACACTATGGTCTGTAAGGCCGCTTGATTTTTTTGGTCCATTGGGAAAGACGGATTGAAATTTCGCAACGCATCTGCATATGAGAATGATAATGGCATAGATAGTTATCAAACAGCTCCGATTTTTGCAGTGCTTACGTACCTACTAATGGATATAAATGCTAGTAATTTACCTAATACTGATTCTTTATTGTCTGCTTCAGTTTTTTCGCAATGATTTCATACAAGCTGTCCCAAAAGTAAGTTCATATTTAGACAATCAATAAAAACTGTTTGACAAAAACATATTCATTATTGACTTATTTAAAGCCGTAGCACAGAATACTACATGGTCGTAGTTAGAGATTTACTGAAACTAAATAACGCCTACCCAGTTGTAAGCCGCTGGCATCACATGACTCATTTATTCCAAGCCTTGAATTTCATATAACACCCGAATCTGTTATGGTAACCATATTTCAACAAAATTTATTTGTAAGCTGGCCAGGTGTTGGTTTTTTGACACAATCTTTAGCTTTCGGAATATTGACATAGCAAAATGTCCAGAAGCTGCGTGGGCGTATTTGTGACGTCATTTCGAATCAATCTCCATCAGGGAAAATGCTATTTAATATTCAATGCTCAGGAAAATTACGCTAATTCATAGCAACGCTTAAGATAGAGGTGATGTTCCATCGTTGTCTTGAACCTAGGGAGCAGATTTTAGTCTTTGTACAGTATAAAGAAGATCTCGGGACATTTAAAGCACTTGCTCGCTAAACACCGTCTGCCCAAAAATAGTTTGATTATTTGCTCGTATTTATAAACGGCAGTAACCAAACATTCTCTTAATTATCTTAATACAGACACTCTGTATTATGTACTTTCAAAACATCCTTTGTTGTGATAAAATTTGTAATTTTAAAACATAATAACGAAATAGGTATTAACTGGTAAAGCCGATGTTCTCTATTTTTTGTATAATATAAGAGGACTAGCTTCCGCCCGCGACTCCGTCCGCGCGGATGTCGGTCTTCGCGTGGATGGATTTTTTTTTTCTACGTATTTTTCCAGAATAAAAAGTATCCCATTTTATGCCTAGGATAATAAGGTGTAATCATACCAAGTTTCATCGAAATCGAACCGTTAGTTTTCTCGTGATGCCTGAACATACAGACAGACAGACAGACAAAAATTTTTTTAATCGTATATTTGGGTTTGGTATCGATCCAGTAACACCCCCTGCTATTTATTTTTTCAATATTTTCAATGTACAGAATTGACCCTTCTACAGATTTATTATATGTATAGATAAAGAAAATTGAGAAGCCAATCAATTATTTTTTAATGGAACGAATATTGATCAAAACTCAATATTTATTGATTTCCACGCTCACCTAGGAGACAGGTAAGGCACTTTCCTTAGATATAAAGTTCGTCTTGTGCGCAATCGTATAAAACATTACCACCTGCGCCTGCGCACGCCCGGTACCGTACCGGCGATAACTTGTCACAAATGATGACAGTAACTGCGAGTAATTCAATAGGCTCAACATATATCCGGATTTTGGCGGACGGTCGTGAGAAATCTAAGCGCCATTACAGTATCCATACTCGGGATACGGTTATATAGTTGTTTGTTGGAATATTCTGAAATAATTTAGTACCTATACATTTTTTTTTATGTAGTAAATTGATAACCAGCAGTCGAAGCCATTTTCATGACTACCCACGCCCACAGACATACGCATAGACGTACTGTGTACGTAGCTGTGTTGCCCTCCTTCCGCCTCGCTTCCTCATAGACCACCGGATATATTTTGTAGACACAGTTGTAATTTTTTGACAGATCAAAATTTAAGCCACCAAAACAAAACGTAGCATAAATTACACTACTGGTGATATTATCCTTAATAATTAAGTGA
Organism: Calycopis cecrops; assembly: GCA_001625245.1. NCBI lineage: Eukaryota > Metazoa > Arthropoda > Insecta > Lepidoptera > Lycaenidae > Calycopis > Calycopis cecrops. Next base: position 476,821 of record LUGF01044456.1, read on the forward strand.
TCGCATTCCTTTGCCAAGTATCTACTGTATTGTATATTTACAGATACTACGAGACAACGAAAAATGTATTTAACATTTATTTTATCTAACATCAGTTTAAGAAATATTATATATTTACTATACCTACTTACATAAATAAAGATCTCGTAATATAATTACCTAGGATAATAATCTGGAAGGCAAAACCGCTTACTATGCAACTACATCAATAGTCTATGTCCAAAAAAACCAAGATTTGAGAGTACTGACTTCCATTGCCTCAAAAGTTTATTTGTCTGTAGTAGAGCGTGAAACATGGTCACCGCGCCGCTAAATTGTGTGATATTGACACGCTCGAGTATTTACGACGCGAAATGTTTGCGCTGGCCCACTATAAATTGCGCTCTGGAAGTATTTTCACTTTGTCACAGTATCTTGCGCGGATTATCTCTTGTACTGGTCAACATGATCAACATATAGCGGTATTGAGGTTTTACGTATAATAGTGACTATAATATCATTTTCACTGACAATCGGGAATCATAATATATGTAGCTTGCTCTACTTACTCCCCTAGTCACAATAATAACGATACGTATATATTAGTAAGAGGTAGTTCCACGCTATATGCATGCATGCGTGCCGAATTGTGCCGGCACAAGCGGGCAGCACCATACCTCTCGCTTACGCGAAACAGGCGTAAAGTGACAGCTGTGCTGTCGCGTTTCGTGCGGTGTATATGTAGCCGGTGGCCCATGGAGGTGAGAGAAGGAAGGAGGGCAGCGCATCTGTACATCCACTATGCGGATGTCTACGTCAATAATGCTGAAGGTCAATAAAAATGAAAAAGAAGAATTGAATAAAGTATATAGTATGTCTGTATGTATAATAAGGGACAATTATTTTTATACCTTCGTCATATCTGGAATTTTCGTAGAGAATATGTAATTTATAACATGAAAAATACACCTATTCTCTTGTTACACAGGTACAGTAGCGGGTAAAAGTTAGTAATATTATAACAAAAAACAAAGTTAGCTTGATCGCTCAGCCACCGTTAGCTCCGAAACTAACAGCCGGAATATTTTAAATATTATGTAATATATTATTGAAATCATGCATAAAGTAAATTATTTAATTGAATTTAATCTAAAAAGTAAAAAAAAACCTCAAACATACAAAGAAACCAGTTCACTCTTGCCAAAAAAAAAACTCATCATCTTAATCATTAATCAAAATTTGTCATTTTGGGTTTGCGGTAATTTGACACGCCGCCATTCACGCTCTTCTCTCATTAAGGAAACTTGCTTTTTTTTACAATTTTTTTACAAATTCTCTCAAAATTACTGCCTCGAGGCACAATAATTATCCAGGAGCGCCATTGAAATTTTGATGTCATTAACATTTGTGTGGTTATATTATGTACAGGTTGAATAGTTTGGGTGAAAGTATAGAACCTTGCTGCATACTTTTACCGTTTTTGACTTATTTGAGTCGTCTAACCTGGATAAGCGATGTTAGATATTATACAGAATCGATGTACTCCATTTTTTCATTTGATCAAGACGTCTTAAACTATATAGGACAACGGCGCTAAAGCTTAGGAAGAGGTAGTGCCAAACTGCATGCTTGCATGCAGCTGAATTGGGCCGGTCCGACCGGTGAGGTACCTCTCGCTTACACGAGACCGGTGCAAAGTGACAGCTGTGCTGTCGCGTTTCGTGTGATTTTTTAGTAGCCGATGGCCCATGGAGGTGGGAGGAGAAAGGAGGGCAGCGTATCTGCATAGCCTCTATGCGGATGTCTGTGGGCGTCGGTAGTCATGAAAACGGCTCCCACTGCTCGTTTGCCCCCCTATGTCATAAAAAAAGTCTCAAGTCTCTCAGCTACGGTTAGCATTTATAATGGCTAGTTATAAAGTACTCTTTTGCAGTTATCAAATGGCTCCTATTTGGCGTTTGTCAAACATTAAAAAATACAAAACTAAATACACAAATTAGATATTTGATAACAAGTCGACACTCGAAACCTTCGTTTGTGTTTCTTTAAATTTTATTTTATATAATATCGCTGTGACATCGATAAAATATGTTATAAACAAAGTTTATTTTTAATTAAGGTCAAATATCATTTGAAACTAGCTCTTATCAAAGAATTGCTATCAATAAAATTCGACAGTTTATTCAGTTATGGAGGTGTAGGTACTAAGGAATGTTTTAATTCCTATTTTTTTATAGTATAAAGGGACAAAGACGTAGTCAAAGAAATAGTTCGTAAGTAGCTCAATTGTAAATTTTTTCTCATCCGTAAACAAAATCTTTCTATGACCGCTTCAGTACCTAGTTGTTTCGATTTTACTACCCTATTCAATTTTAATTTATCAGATAAGAAATGACCAGTGTCTCTGTTATAGTATATAATCTATGGACCAGTGTGTCTCTTATAGGGTGCAAGCTGCTGCCCTAAGTCATCTCTTAAAATACGCGACATGGTTCTAGGTGCTAACCTTATTTCCCGAGATAAAATCTTTTGCTATCGGACAGGATTTCTTCGAATTCTTTCCCTTACTGCTGCACGAAAAAGGTGGTCAAACCTTTTTCGTACGAACACTACGTGGACGGCCAGATATTTCTCTGTCACAAACAGAGGAAGCCTCATTGTACCTATTAATAGCCCGGTACACAAACATTTGACTAATACCAAGTGAATGGAGAGTTTTAAAAATTGCCTTTGGCTCCACAACTACTTTGTGTAATGCAATCACAGCGATACTGTTCTCTTTGACACCACTCCATTTTAATTTCGCAAAATATTATACAATATATTGCCGCCAAAATGAGAAAGCATAATGAACAATCATATAAAATATACAGATTCCAAATTCAAATCTAATATTTTTTATTTTTAATTGTAACAGCATTTATAGCCAGAATAAGTATATGTAGAGATTTGTGCTTGATGATAATATAATTATATTTATTAAGACATAAAATAAGTTATGTGTTGTTTTTTTCTACATTAAACAAATGGTCTTCAGCGGGACCTGTTATAAGAGAGGACATATAACATTTATAGCCGTATAACTTATCGTGGGTCTTATCTGAAATGCTCTTACAAAATTAATTACATCGTTTGGCAGCTCCTTATTGCATAAGGACATTCGCATTAGCGGTGAAACACGCTCACGGGAGGAGCGGTGAGCGTAGCGGGTCAGGTGGGTAGGAGACGAACCGCGGAATCGCGATAATATTCTAAATGTGAAAATTCGAATGTTTGAATCTCACATAGGAATTTTCTAATGGTATATAATGATTTTTTCATAAAGCAATAAACATATCGACATAATTTTTTCATACGTGTTAAAACTTGCTTCCTGCTTTATACGCCCCACCAGATACTCAGAATCCACACGCATCTCAGCTGAAATGGTGCGAGATCTTAATAAACTTAACAAAGATATTTTTCGGTCTACTTTTATCTCGAAAAATTAATGATTCCTTGGGGATGTTGTATTAGCATTTAGGTTTATTTTAATACCAAATAAAGAAATCACGGAAAAAATCATCTATATTAAGTATCTGTATATTGTGTAATAATTAATTAAAGAAGTTATTAAATTTTATTGGTAATAACAACTAAAACACGTAAATGTACTTATATGAGAGATATTATATTCAAATTATATATATAAGAACTACGTATATCGTTTTGTTTTTATTACTCCTATTATTTTGCTTGGTTTTTATGTACCTAAATACGATGCATGTTTTATGCGATTCACATTTCTTTACAGCTCTATTTACTTAATAAAAAATAAAGAAGATTAAAAAATGTTATTTATGGGTCCTTAAAATCATATAAACGAAAATTCGCTATAGCATTAAAGTTTTATTATCCTAGATAAATCACCTAGTCCATAGGTGCCCAAACTTTTTCGTCTAACGCCCACTTTGAAAATCAGTTACTTCGTATCGCCCCCTTATTAATTATTACACCTTGAGATTCAAAGACCTTTCTGCCTGTTCGAGATCCCCACTGCTATTTTCATACACAGGTATCTTTGAAAATGTTCCTATATATGTCTACTCGGGTAAGATTTAACATATAAATAAATAAAAAATACTGTTTTAAGTGAAAATGTATGGTCAAACATTATATTTTTTTATATTTGTTAAAAAAAAATCAAAAAAAAAATGAAATGCACAAAAAAATAATGGGTAAACATTGCAATTTATAGTTTAAAAAACAACATCCCACATCGATCATATTAATTCATTCACTGTAACTCTAGTCCGAGGTAAAACCCACCAGGAACTCCACTATATAGCGTGCTCTTTGGGAGAGACAAGATAAGGTTGAACAGACGGAAATGCGATTAAGGGTGGTCACGAATTATAAACAATCACTAATTTCGCGAATGTGTAAAGTTGTTGCTTTAGCCTCTTGAGCTGTAAAAGAAAAAACTCATCTCGTAACTTAAGACAAACAGAAATGTAAAACTTCGACGAATATTTAAGAAATTTAAAAATGTTTAAATATCTATCATTCATTGTTTCACTGTTTCATTCTTTTTTTAAAGTTCCTATGTCGCAACCCTTATTCCCTTGCCCCAGTCCTTATAGAAAAACAGTGAGGTCTCAAAAGTGAATTAGCTTTGTTGTCGCGTCGAAAACGATAAACCTGTCGCACGGCATATCGCCCGCAATAAACTGCTTGACGGATTGCTACTGGACTGCAGGATATCACACCTTTTTGGAGTACCGCATCGCTCTATGAAACCGGCATTAGGAAGGCGGCCCATTTAGAAAGGAAAAGGAAGGAACTTTATGCGGATGTCTGTGGGTGTCGGAGTCATGAAAAAGGCACCGACTGCTCGGTTGCCCTTCTTTTTTTTGCAGTTATATTGTAATATATAAAAAGAATTTGATAAACCAAAAACGTTGTGATCTAATCAATTATATATTTTTTTATAATATCATCGAATCTAACTCATTTGTATTCTGATTTTTAGATATATTTCATCCAAAGACAAATTCATTAGCTTATCTCATTAATATGATATATTATAATTTCTAAAGTAAATATTTATAAAATTTAAAAATAATATATTTTATTATTTTCCTTGTCGTTTTTAACTAAAGTATATAAATGTTTGTTGTATATCATTAAAGTCAAGACATGCTAAATACCTGAATCTGCTAGTGACTTTACTAAACAATTCATATGTTTGAAAACTTATTGAATAACGTAGAAGTAGCGCCGGTTTTTCATGGTTTAATTATGCAAACGGGCAGTCGGAGCCATTTTCATGCCTACCAACGCCAATAGACATACGCACAAAGGCATATATAGATGCGTTTTCCTCCATCCTCCTCCCTCCTAAATCCTAGCAACTGGATACTTACACACCCCACGAAACGCGACAGCACAGCTGTTACGCCGGTGTCGTGTAAGCGTGAGGTACCTCCTTGGTCGTGCCGGCCCAATTCGGATACATGCATGCATGCAGCGTGGCACTACCTCTTACCTGTTAAACATAATTAACTAGAATGACGTATTTTCAAATATGTGCTGTAATGTTTTTTAGCACTCTGTACCCCGTCAGAACTAGCGGTAAGATGTGTTGTAGTTTCAATGATTCTTTGTAAAGAACATAAAAATTCTCACATTAAGTACGAATTAGTTAAACTCCTCTCTAGAACACATGCTCGCTTAGAGTTTTAAATCTGTAATATATTTTGTACTTACTAGCTGTATTTGCCGGATTCATCGCCGGTATAAAATCTATTGGTGACTTTTTTAGGATAAATTATATCAATTCATAATGTTTAGTAGATTCAGAAGATAAGTAAACCAGTAAGTTCAGTAGATTAGTAGGATAAATGACAAGAAGAAATATGTACTTTTTATAGTGGAAGATTGTTATAGTAGGTATAGAGAAATATCTATACCTACTAGAAAAACATTTCAAGAGAGTTCTATAGTTTTTCATAGTTCTTGTTCCTAGATACTTATTAGCATTAAAAATATAATTATAGGTATTAACATTAATATGAATATATTTATACTTGTATGTATACAGTTGCATTTTATGCCCTTCCATATATTATACAGAACCAAAATGCCGAATCGGAAAAGGACGGATGAGTTTTTTATCACACATACATTCTGAACATGACACCCTTATTGTCTGAGCCATTTGTCTGTGAACTAATTGGTGCACAAGGGTGACCATAACTGCTGTAGTGTTAGGACGTGTCCGGCTTTGATTTTACGACGTATCGTTTGGTGCATTTTGTAAGGAAGTGGTCATAGGTAACGATTCTGTCGAAATGTGTGTAAATGTTATGTTTTAATATAATAATTTTGTATATAAGTAAATGTAAATTTCTGTGCACTCTTGACGGAAAAATAATTAATCCATTTTGATAGTTATAATACAGTGAGCATAAAAATCTAAAGATATAATAACCATCTTGCCAATGGGAAACAGGATTTTCAAAAACAGCACGTAACCTGATATAATAGCCATCAATTTACGGCGATATCACCCGTTCCATCCGGCTTCAATTCAGCAATAGCACTATCTGTTAAAAAATATTAAAT
>LUGF01044456.1:515831-533867 GCA_001625245.1 Calycopis cecrops
TTGTGGAAAATGTATAAAAATACGTTCAGCAGTGTTTATGCTTACATCGGACAGACAGACAGACTCTTACTACCGTTGCTTATCGGTACATTTCTTATGCAGGTGCTTGGTTTTCGCCCCTCCTCCAATGAACCACCGGAAACTCACACACACGTAGCGCGGCGGCACAGTACATTACGGCAGTATTATGTGAGCCAGAGTTTGTCCCGCTACTCGATGACATTAATATGAATTCCACCATTTACGCGATTTACAATATCCACAAATGACATGTGATGTGAAGTTAACCGATACATTACGAAGTAGGAAGTCATTTAGTGTTAAGTCTTTAATTAACTATAATTTTGAGAAAAAATTGTTACGATGGGGCTGATGTATAAGTCACATATAAATGCCCCGCAAAAATACTAGAATAAGAAAAATAAACCTAGGTAGTTGGCTTTATAATTATATCGTTAAATTACTACTAAGTATGTAAAGTAGAAACTCTTCATTCATTAATTACTATTGTAAGTTAGTAGTAAAAGTTTCATTAGTGTAAAATTTTATTTTAAAGTAAAACTATTAATTGGTTCCTGTAAAGTATCCGGTGGCCCATGGACGGGGGGGAGGAATGAGGGCAACAGATCCGCATAACCTCTATGCAGATGTCTATGGACGTCGGTAGTCATGAGAATGGACATGCCGCAGGAAACTGCTGTTACATTCATATATGACCTATAGGACCTAGGACATATTCTAGATCTTGGACCAAGGCGAAATAAGTAGCCACTGTTAAAAATACTAGGCCGTATAGTACAATACGATTTACCCAATTAATTAAAAAAACTACATCCACATATACGTACTTCCGACTTGTTAATTCAAAGATGTTGATAGTTTTGGTAGTCAGTAACTCAAGATCGAAATAAAGTCCACCAACAGACGTAATAAACTAGGCTCGCCATCTGTCTCCGCTCGACAACTCCGTTCTCTTTTATTGCTCGTTAGAGGAAACAAGGGCTTGTAAAAGATATCTTACTTGAGGAAATAACTTCAATATATAAATAAATATATATATAACTAGCTGTACTCCGCGGTTTCACCCTCGTAAAATCAATTCCTCAGATTGGACACGGAATAACTTCTTTATCGTTTGTAGTAAATGAAACTTTCTTAATTTAAATTGATGTAATTCGTTCAAACTGACAGCCTGACACCAGATGTTGCACACACACTGCCTGCGCACTGAGGTTTCATGCACCCCTTTAACATTTAATCCAGTGGAAATATCGATATGAAAAATATACTTTACGGTCTATTTCCAGACCTACCGACTATACACAGAAAATTTCATAAGAATCAGGCGATCCGTTTCAGATGAGTTAGAACACATATCGAGATATAGGGTAAGGATGCCGATTATGAGATACCATTTTGTTTTTTTGCCATAAAAACAATCTGATTCTACTGATAACTATAAAAATTATGTTATTCGATTCGGTATTTAGTGTAGTTTGACTATAAAAGACTTTTTAGCATTAAGTATAAATATTTTTTTTGTTACATCAAATAATCTTAGAAAAGTCAGAAATGACGTCTCAGAAAAATGGTCTCCTAATAAGAGATACTAGAGGTTTCTTATATGAGATAGTATCTCATATTAGGTACATTATATACGTTTGAAAGAAAAAACAAAAAATCTAAATTAAAAATTAAACTTTTTATTGATATTTTTTTTAGAAAAGTATTTCTATGTAACGTCTAGTAATGAGTTCATATAAGTATAATTTAAAGTGATTTATCCTAATTATAATAATGAAATCGGTATCAAAAATTAACAAATCCAAAGATCTATTATTTTAAGGTAGCTAACATTAGATGTACCTACACAGTGACTTTAAATGACACATACCTATATAAAAATAAAAATTAATTGAACAATAAAAATTAACTATAAAAATATTTTTTCAACTTAAGATTATAAATATGTCAGACTCAACATAATCACGGTAATATCTATAGATATATTATAGGGTGTAACAGACAGCGTAAAAATAACTTAGCATGAAGACTCATCTCATGAAACTGAACAACTTTCACTATGGAACTTATATCCGTAAATTAAATTTATTTTTTGACTTCTCGTATGTCGCGCGCGAGATTTAAGTATTAAAAATCATTTTTTTTTTCATTTCATTTCAGATAAATTTCATAGTTTTGCGGGCTGAGTTACCATGCTAAGTTATCGTTACGTTGTCTGTTACACCCTGTGTAGATATTTAAATGGCACATATGAAAATATTCTTAGAAGATATGTTAGATCACAATAAACACAGAAATTTGTTTGTGTTACTTCTGTACAATCTTCATGTGCCCACTTGAAACATCCGTGACATTTAGCCCATGTTTCGCCTCTTTGATCTTCTTTACCCTTTCCTTTCCTTTCCAGGTTCCTTCTCCTCATTGGTGACATCTAAAATCAAGTTTTTTATAGATAATATTTCTATATATCCCAATATGAGATATCTCATTTTAGGGGACCCCATATGTCTCGTATTAGGAAAATGTCTACTTTAAACAAAATGGCTTCCCATTATTTTTGGACATAAAAATACAAAAAAAATGCAAAGGAATTGTAAAATTAACAATGTAATTGACGTGACGAAGATAAATTTAAATAAATAATTGTAGTAATAAAGATTTAACATACCTCGTAAACATTGGATGACAAAAATCTAGTTTTGTGGTTTCGTAGAAAAACGCACGCATACGAGCAAACTTCACCGCGGGCGGAGAGGCAGTAACACTAGTTTTGATCTGTTCCCGCACTGCTGCTAACGACACTTGCACCAAATAACTGGTGTGATTAGTGTCGCCAAAACCTGACTATCTCATATTTGGCAACTATCTCATAATAGGCATCTTTACCCTACTTGTTTAAGACTTTATCGTTTGTTACACATTTTGTAGTCGCTTTACGGATTTTAACACGTAACCACAAAATATTCCTATACTAGCTGCGCCCCGCGGTTTCACCCGCGCAAATTTCGATCTCACTGAAAACCATAGCAACATTTTTTCGGGAAAAAACTATCTCGTGTTAATCCATATTACTCTCTAAGTGTGTGCCAAATTTCATGAAAATCGGTTCAGCAGTTTTTGCGTGAAGGAGTAACAAACAAACAAATAAATAAACAAACAAACATACAAACTTTCGCATTTATAATAATAATGGGATAATGAAATTGAAACCTAATACTAAGAATACACTAGACATCATATAGCTGTAGTTTTGCATGATTTTTTTATGGCATAGGAGGTCAACGTGCAATCGGAGCCATTTTCATGACTACCGACGCCCATAGACATCCGCATTGAGGCTACAAAGAGGCGCTGCCGTCCTATCTTCTCCCACCTCTATGGGCACCGGCTACTTACACACCGCACGAAACGCGACAGCACAACTGTCAGTTTACGCCGGTCTCGTGTGTACCTCCCCGGTCGTGCAGGCCCAATTCGGCTGCATGCAATTATGAATGAAGCTGTAGTTATAAACTTTCACGTTTATGTTTTTATTAAATCTGTCTATGGGTAGTACTGGAGGTCACGCCTAGTTTACCATGCTGATTTATACGGCTCGTAGATTTACAGCCAGATACCACCAGCCAGCGCCACCATAAACACATCTGGTAATAAACCACGGCCGTCCTATTACATATTTAATTAACAACTGATCAATATCTGTGTGAAAGTGTTTTATTATTAGAGATTTCACGTGAAGTGTCTGTAAAGTACCTAAGTGGATTGTCGGAGGACCCGTTGGCACCACTTAGGCATAGTGATGTGCCATGTGTATATAAGCTTATGCGTATAAATATTAAATATTGTAATATTCCTATGATAATTTTGAATTACCATTACCATTTTACACTAAAACAATAAGAGTGCGAAAAAATTATAGATCTTATGTTTCATTTTCTTTAAACCTACTTTATACTAATACTTGTTTGAGACTTTCGCGTTTGTTACACATATTGTGGTTACTTTACGGGTTTTAACACGATAAGATATTAAAGGTGCTAGACAAAACATATACCTTTGCTCGACGTTTCGACTGGGTTACACCAGCCGTGGTCACGAGTTGACTACATTGTACTATTTCTAAATTACTTGTTATTTATTATTATATTAAAGTTGTACAGTCTTAAAATAGTTCATAAATTGAAAAAGATCAAAATTTCTCCCGAATCGGACATCGTTATTAGTTTACAAATTTTAATACCAAAAGGCACAAACCTACATAAACCTCATCACTTTTTTATGACATAGGAGTCAAGTGAGCAGTTGGGTCACCCGATGTAAAGTGATCACCAACGCCCACAGACATCCGCAACAGATGCGTTGCCTTACATTGAACATTGCTAAACGTGTACAAATAATAAAATACCTGTTAGCTATGTGGTTTCACATTTATCTACGGAACCCCAAAGACAAACAAGAAGCAGTTAAGTAAACTGCTAATAAAGCATCAACCGCTCAAACAGCTGATAAGCTAAAAGCCACCAGCTGCACACAGCTTATTAAATCCATCCATTACTTAGAAATGTAAATTTTGTCCCACTTTTAATTATCATCATCGGCCATTTCATTCAGTCTGTCAAAACAGGACTGATATACAATCAATAAGTGGTAGTGCTACGCCGCATCGCAGAGGACCGAGATAGAATTTGAATAACACCAGTATTAGTAAGTGGTAGTGCGATGCTACATCGCAAAGGACCGAGATAGAATTTGAATAACACCAGTATTAGTAAGTGGTAGTGCGATGCTACATCACAAAGGACCGAGATAGAATTTGAATAACACCAGTTTTATTAAGTGGTAGTGCGATGCTACATCGCAAAGGTCCGAGATAGAATTTGAATAACACCAGTTTTAGTAAGTGGTAGTGCGATGCTACATCGCAAAGGACCGAGATAGAATTTGAATAACACCAGTATTAGTAAGGGGTAGTGCGATGCTACATCGCAAAGGACCGAGATAGAATTTGAATAACACCAGTATTAGTAAGTGGTAGTGCGATGCTACATCGCAAAGGACCGAGATAGAATTTGAATAACACCAGTGTTAGTAAGTGGTAGTGCGATGCTACATCGCAAAGGACCGAGATAGAATTTGAATAACACCAGTATTAGTAAGTGGTAGTGCGATGCTACATCGTAGCCGAAATGGCCCACCACGAACAGGGAGCTATCTCTCGCTGACGCGTCATAACCTTAATGTGACAGGTGTGCTTCGAGTTTCATGCGACGCGTGAGTTTTCGGTGGCCCATGGAACGAGAATAGGCTCTGACTGCTAGTTTTTTTTTATAGCATAGGAGGCAAACGAGCAGTTAGGTCACCTGATGTAAAGTGAACACCAACGCCCACAGACATCCGTAACACCAGAGGTCTAACAGATGCGTTGCCGACCTTTGAGGAAAGAATAAGCTCTTTTCTTGAAGATCCCAAGGTCGTATCGGTCCGGAAATACCGAGGGGGGCAGCTGATTTGATTAGTTTGTCTGCTATTAAAATGTGTTAAAGTTTATATTCTTGTATGTTAAGTTTGTTAAAAATACCGGCAGGTAAAATATATTAATTATATTTACTTCACCTTAGTTTCTCTAACCACACACATTAAAAATTAGTTAGTAAAAGACATTGTCTTTTAGAGGATTCGTTGCTTGGCGCCTTTTCGATATCTTAATTTTACTGAATCTTAAACATGCAACATACGTTCATTTCCATATTCAAATTTATTGAATAAAATCTTTAAACTTTAAAATTAATATTTCTTTGGCGTCTCGATTAACTAAATCATCAATTATAACGCCAATTAAAGAGTTACAATGTAAGTTACACACAACACGTTTTGTAACAGCCAGTAACAGCTAATTACTGCTAATCCCTTGTGTGATTGTATCTCTGATTGGCTTTTTATATCGTTTCGTTTGAACTAAACGAATTAAGGCCAGTTACACACTATCAATTCTGTAGGACACTAATATCCATGTATTTTATACTTTATACTAGATTTATGACTTTTTTCACATGTTCTTATTAACATGTCCGTAAGTTCGTAAGTCCCGCTTAGCCTATATAGTTAGCAAGTAGCAAATAAACTCCGAATTTCGGTTTCACGGATTTCGGTTTAATAATAATAAAAACGAAGCATTAATGTGCTAAAACTCGAACTCAACTTCAACGAACTAAATCGAAACTCAACTCTTAAGTAACGTTTAGAGTTGAGCTTCGATTAGGTAGTAATATATTATATTGAACAACAAACAGTTTAATGGGTGTTTTCGGGACATTTTCTTTTCTCATTCTCGGGTGGCCATAAAGTTGTTACCTTAGACTAAAGTAAACACAAATGATTGTAGGTCACTCTAAAATTGTGTTAGGTTTTGTTTTTTATTATAGTATAAGGGGCAAACGAGCAGTCGGAGCCGTTTTATGGCTACCACCGCCCAAAGACATCCAAATAGAGGTTAAACAGATGCGTTTACCTCATCCTCCTTCCTGCTTGAACCATTGGATACTAACACATTACATGAAACCCGACAACTCAGCTTTCACTTTCTTCCGGAATCCGGTAGCTCGAATTCGAAAGCGAGAGGTACCTCCACGTGCCGGTCCAATTTGGCTGCAATGCAGTGCGGCACTACCGCTTACAAACATTCACTGCTGTAGAATCTGTGGCTACGATGACTGTTCTTAGATGTCGGTGTAACAACATCTCTTACGGGCTTTGGCCATTCAAGGAGCTTACCCAGCGTAGGTACTCCACTTACAATTAATTATGAGTATGATATAGGTATCATAATCATAATTTTTCCCTTATTATTACTTTACCTTTTTTTATGATAACCTAATCTTACCTTCAACGACACAACAAAAATTTTAAATCAAACCAAATTGGCCCCTTTTTTGTACCAAATCTTAGATCAAACGAGACACAAAAAAAATCAAACTTTTAGCCTCGTTTTTGCGTATTCAAATAAAGATCGAACAAATGTGTAATTAATTATAAAAGGTAAAAAAAACCTCGAAACGTTTTGTCTAGGCGAGACTGATTTATAGTCTGTGACACACCGCCGCCTGCGTGATTCCTATCTTTTTTAATCTGTCTGCGAATTTCATTGTCTGTGTGACGTTTTTGGCGGCACCAAAAATTTAAACCCGATACGGTTCAGTAAATGATTATGGCAAAAATATTAACACACTAGCTAATAACCACGACATCGTCTCATTTATAGCATTTGTCCCTAAAAGCCCAGGTTTAAAATAAAAACATTGTTAATGGTATGTTGTGTGCGTGTGATAAATGACGCAAACTTATGATTACATAAAATGAAACAATTTATTTTTTGTGAAAAGAAAAAATATTTTTGTTTTTATTTTGAGTGTGTTAAAATATATGAACACATAGTTACGAAATATAAACTCGTCCGATTAAGAATATTTTGGGTGTAATCGATAATAAAGCGATTTTATTTTGCAATCGAATAATAATGACATAAAAGCAGATCAACGAAACATCTGTTCCTCTCACCATGTCATTAGGAGTCAGTAACTACTCAATGTATTTTTCTGCTCCGCTAAAAAAAACACTCCTAATGTCATCTCACTAATCTTTATCCTATTAATGTTATAAATGCGAAAGTTTGTATGTTTGTTTGTTTGTTTGTTACTCCTTCACGATCCTGCTGAACCGATTTTCATGGATAGCACAGCTTTTATCCCGAAAAAATGTTCCTATGATGCCATGGGATGATTTTTTATTTTCCACGAGATCGAAATTTACGCGGGTGAAACCGCGGGGAGAAGCTAGTTCCTTATAATCCTCAAAACTAATAAGGTCATAAAAAATGTGACACCTCTTTCCTAGGATATCTTTATTGTGTAATAACTTAAAGCTCACGAACGAACCTCCACAACTTTTAACAACTTGTTAACTGAAAGCTTTAGAATTCTCAGATCGTTACAAAGGGCTCTTGAAAAACTTTATTACTATAAGTTTAAGCGCTTGCGCTTTCTAAGTATTTCTATTCAGCGTGGCTTTTTTGCTGAATTAATACACATTCTTGATACAATAGTTGTAGAGAAAACAGACTAGCATTATTTTCAATTCATTCATTGGATAGATTATGTGGTGCCAACACGTCCATTATTGAAATAGCTTGGCGCACTTAACATAAAAATAAAAGTATATTACCAGCATTTCCTCACAGGTATTTGTCGTGGAATCAATTTAAAACTTACAAGGATTTGATTGAGGTTCTCTCTCTTATACTTAGGTATTATATTTTTTAAAGAAAATTTACTACTTTTTTTATTAGCTTTAACCCAGTGTGTGCCAACAGCCGTTTTTGTTGAGATGCCTTGGATTTGTCAGCGACAGGACACCGCGGTGATTGGCCACTTTCGAGAAACCGAACTGATCGATCAACCCATAGGAGATGGGTTGATTGATCAGTTCTATCATAAGGAGACCTGACACCATTTTTTTTTTTGCAGGGGAATGCGTTAGGTACCAGCCCTCGGGGTGGATTGTAACAACCCCGAGGTGTGTGGGACTCCCGGCCGTGTGCCGGTTTAGGAGTCCTGACACCTAACTATTGGTTGATTGATCAATTGAGAACACCTATGCACATGGGCGTACCGGGAGGAATGGGAGAGAGGCAGGTCGGGGCAGCTACCCACCCTGGATTCTCTTAACCTCCTACTACCTCCAACTTACCACCAATAA
This sequence comes from Calycopis cecrops, assembly GCA_001625245.1. Taxonomy (NCBI): domain Eukaryota; kingdom Metazoa; phylum Arthropoda; class Insecta; order Lepidoptera; family Lycaenidae; genus Calycopis; species Calycopis cecrops. The sequence goes on from LUGF01044456.1 coordinate 524,607, forward strand.
GTACTACCTACTTAAAATCAGATCTGCCCACCCCCTGACTAAGAACCTAGGTACGACCATGCCTGTACACCCTGGAACTATACCGATTGCAGATACACAAACATCCCCACTAGTTACGCTCTAAACTGACTGCGCGACCTATACATTAACTTATTTTCACTTGCGCGAAAACCACTTAGCAAGTGTACAGATGGAGTGAGATAAAGGCGGATAACTGGCGTGTAACATAAAAGACGTATGCGCTTTTAATTTAATTCATTGGGCTATTAACGGCTAAATTTAAACAAGTTACAATGAGTTATCTGCGCAAATTAGCTTTATACAGCGAATGACGTAACATAGAAAATACCTATTAACCTTTAGTAATACCACACTTAAGGTGTCAAGTTTTTGAACTGCGGGAGATTTTAGACTGGTTTCACGGGAAACGCATTACTGTCTGCCATCGATCCTTAGTTGACGACGAGCAGTCGGACTCATTTCAAGACTACCGACGCCCATAGACAGCCGCATAGAGGTTAGACGGATAGGATGGAGCGGGGAGTAGGAAGGAGGCCTCCTTCCTACTCCCCGCTCCATGGGCCACCGGTAACTTACAAGTTACACACCGCACGAAACGCGACAGCACAACTGTCACTTTACGCCGGTTTCGTGTAAGCGAGGGGCACCTCCCTGATCGTGCCGGCCAATTCGGCTGCATGTGTGCATGCAGCGTGGCACTACCTATTACTTCGGCCTCATGTCCCACAAAACAAAAGACAAATAAAACCTGACGAATACAATCATACGCCTATAGTTAGCTGCTCTGGAGTCTGGGCCAGTGCGGATTTGTACGGACCAATATAGACCACTAATGTGCGGGTACAAGCCACACAATACTGACTACGACCGGCTGGCGTGATGCAGGGCTCGGATAAGCGGAGTATGGTGGCGCTAGGGGTCGTGGATTCCAATCCCACCTAGGTCATCAGTCATGGATGTTATCTATGTATCATATGTATCTATTTCAATAATAAAAATCTTAAATACCTATGTAAAATCTCTTAAATTTAAAAACAGCTACTCCTGTGTTTTGTTTGGAGTAAGTGGGACTGATTTTAATGACAAAAACAATTTAGCAATATAAGGAAAGCATTTGTTTGTTCTCAAATGTAAATATCTATATCTCAAATGTATATGCATCTATAGTAGAAAGTGCAAACTGTATCTCACGTCGCTATTATTGGCAAGTGGGTTTATGGCTGGAAAGCCAACTGTCGGAAATAGACGCGCCACTGTCGAAAGATGCTGACACTTCGACGTGTTTCATAAACTATCTTACAGTATTTCATTCGCGGCTTACATAAAATTATCATTTATTAGCTTTGCCCGTGGTTTCGCTCGCGTAATATTTATCCCAAGACTAAAGACAAAACTTATGTTTAGTTTGAGATTTAATCGCGGTTTATTTGATAGCTCTCAGTCCACCCGTGACGAGTTGCTGGAAAGCTTCTGAAAGGTCGGGCTTGTTGAATAATTAAATTGACCTTGATAAAATCCATTAATCCGTTATTGTAAAACATGAAAGTTTTTCGGGATTATAAGTAATATTGGTGTAATTATCATTGTTATCTATCTATGTGAACAATAAAAACAAACATTAAGTAGCTCTAACGTGAAAGATTGAGAAACATATTATACACAAACTTTCATATATGTATTTAGTAGGGTATAATATATTTAGCAATTACGTCTGTGAGATTTAGTTACCCACTAAAACCATTACCTATCATATCGGCTTCGTAGGCAGTTAAAAACTTATGAAAAATACATTTCTTTATGGCCCACGTCTTTTCTAAACATGGCCAATAATGCGTATTACAGACAAACATTTCCGCGACATAATCTGCGGGTCCACTCACGGCAAAATGATATGTAGTTGAACGGCTTAAAACTCATATTGCATTGACGGGACCCTGCACTCTACACTGACACATATGGCCATACAGTATGGCGAGTTTTTCTGAGAAGTTTTGCGATCGAGAAATGTTATTATAATACAGGTTCGATTCCCGCGTTGGCAGCGCAGATAATGAAGCGCTAACGAGCTTGACGCGGTAATTATTTCTGCTGGTTTTTCTTTGATTAGACTAATTAATGTTTTAATGCTAAGATGTGCAAGCTACCACCTTGTTTTGGTGACATAGCGATCTGCTTTAATGTTAACTGATTGTACTTAGAAGGCTTTCTAAACGCTACATAAAAACTTGAGAAACACTTTATAATTGTCTCAGAATATGTTCTGAGAAGATCATGAGCTATCTTACGGAGTTACCTTGCAACTAAAACTTCTACTGTTATACTGATGCCATGAACTAAGATATGTTGAACCAGATATCAGTATATGGTATCTTTAAGTACCTACAGGGTCTTCAGAATACCGCCAGCTTTAAACTATCGTCGTAACAACCCTACTTCAGTCCATTCATATCTTTCCTTGATCTCAAATGTCCATGTATTTAATTTCGATACACATCAACTAAGCTAACTGCAACTACAAAGCATTTAACTCAATCTTAAACCTACATTCTATGATGTATAAAATTCTATCAGGAAAATATTTATAGAGCGTATATTACTTGTTAGATATAATAAAATAACTACAGCGCCACTATAAGACATCAGAAGGTGGCCAGAAACTTTAGCATCAAATTTATTTATATGATAATTACCCATTCGAAAATTGAAACCGAAAAAAGTGCTATTTCGACGAATAGAAAAAATAATGCTGATTATTTTAATGATACTGTAAGTTGTAATCAGTAAAAATGTTTTCATTCTAGCATGAAGATAATGATGATGGATTCGTTCCGAAATCTACTACTGGTCATTTGTCAAATTTCTAGGCTCAGCATGGATTTGACAACGGTAAAAGTTCTGAACAGTACTGGCAGTGATTTTTTGTAACGCACCCTAGGTATCCGACAGTTATGTGAATCAGTACGATATAAAATATAGTTTATTTTCGTATGACTAATACTTTAGATATTTATGTGGTATTTTGACGAGCTGAAATTCCAGCGCCGGTAGCAATTCCAATAACCGTCACGAGGTATTCGTGCGGACAGAACTGTGTGAACAGGCTCAATAGTAGCATATTATATGATTCATCAGTTAACTACATACGCCTATTGGAATCATTTTAGATGTTGCTCTATTGTAGTGGAAACGAGCATGACAAGACAGAACCACATATTTTTGAAATGAAAAGTTCTTTAGTTCGATAATAAATGAGTTCTCAACAGCAATATAGAGTTATAAGTATTTATTTTTAACAGGAGTCCCTATAAGTAAAAATAAAATTCATTTATTTCAGGCCAAAGACTATGAGGCTTTACTGCCTGTTGTTTTCCGTAGCACTAGATTATTTTGTTAATAAGGAGTGTGTTAAACTGCTGTTGAGACGCTTTAGAGCGCTTTCACATAGAGCGTTTTTGTCGTGCGACTGAAACGCTGCACAGAGAATCCCTTCAGATTACTGCGTCTGTAGCGCAGCTAAGCCGCTAGCGACACCCGCGCTGCAGACGCGCGTTAAACTTAAGATGAGCTCATTTTCAATATGAACTCCAACGGAGACACATTTCTGCTGCTCCTTTTGTTACTTCTCCAACGTCATAGTCGTTGAATACAGAGACGAAAAAGGTACACGCCACTGCAAGCTCGCAGCGCTACAGTCGTGCTACAAACGCGCGGCCGTCGCTGCGGTATTTAAATATTATGTGTGAAAAAAGCGCTACAGTTGAGCGATAAAAACGCCTATTGGGAAAGTGCTATTAGGCGACTGTAATGTCTATGGTCCTACGTATTGTGACGGCTGTACCGCTTTTGGCGCATGTATGAAAATTATGATTTCCATCGTCCGCGTCCCTCCGTCGCGTCGGTGGATAAAAAAAAGCATAGATACCCTTGGTTTATCGCTTGCACAGTTGAACCACCTGCTCAGATAATCACAGGGGTGGTGGGTCCTTGAATCCTAGCTTCTGTGATTAGGTTCCTTCCGGCTAGTTTCGCAAATGATAGAACATAAAAGATATAAACCATATACCTATCACAAATAAGAGCTTTAATTTTAAATGGTTTTCTCTAAATAACCAGGCTTTAAGAAACCAGACCACAACAAACACTATCAATACGGCAGAGTTATTTCTATGCTACAATAACTTGCGTACAAAATAGAAATAGAAAAAAAGCTGTCACACGTTTTAAATAAATCAGTATTGGTGAGGTTTAGTTAAACCTTAGCAAACCGACCGACGCGCTTATGAAATAAGGCCACCCACAAACTTTATCCTATTTGTTACTTATTAATGTTTTATTTATAGAATAGGGATGCTAATGAACTGTCGAAGTCTTTTGATCTCTACCCATCCTAAAAACATCCGCATAAAAGTTTTGCAGATGCGTTGCCTTCTTTCCTCCTTCACCCCTCTATGGGCCACCGGCACACGAAGCTGACACACGGCACAAAAAGTGAAGGTGCAGTATTCGAGGTAAAATCCTAAATAGATTCGAAATAAAAGTAAAAACATCAAATACAAGTATTTTTGTGACTTCTGTTGTGGAAGCGGAGCGAAGCCCAATGTTGCTTAATGTAGTAATTCTATGGGTAGGTAAGTACACATGGGGCGTACGAGACGTACGTTTGGGGTCGAAAGAAGGATCGACACGCCTCTCCTGCAGCTACCTGTCAAGGGGTGTCGACCAGGAGGGATGCATCCAAATCTGAGAATTTATATAATACCTATCTATTTCTTATAATATAAATTTATTTTAACTATTTTACATGGCATCGTGGCGCGTTTCGTAAAGTGCGCGCTATGCCTTATGTTCGGCATGAAATTGGCGCTTAGCGGTACGGTGAACTAACGAGATCAAATCTTTCTGATTGAATAATCCACATGACTCTAATACACTTCTAGTATAACTTATGGCCCAAACGATAAAAAATACAACGAAGTACGTATAGTATATCCGATAGATCTTCGTCCACATAATATTACCTATGGTATTTTGCAAACTTCTTCAATGACATTGATATTTGATGGAGCTAGCATGACAATCCCTCAAAAGCTGAATAAGTTTTATTTTATTTGGTTCCTTGCTTCATGTTTTTTTCTTTTTCATTCATTCATTGAAGGACTAAGTTACATAGCGGATAGACAAACACTCATGAGAGTTTTAAATTGTGTGCTAGTTTCAGTTCACCACTAAAGTTAACTGCTTGAGGGCGATCATGATTCTGAATTAAAAGCGTACAGGGACACGCGTGTAAGCGCAATAAAGCGCGTACCTAGTTAGATTTGTTTTTTAGTTTATAGTGAGGGATCACATAAGATCAGGGTTATGATATATTCATATATCATAATCATTACCTGAGTGGTCACCTTTTAGGGATAAGATAATATTTTTGTTAGTATTCTTTGTATTTATTTGTATTTGGTGTCCTTAATAAAAGATTTCTATTTCTATTTCTATTTCTATTTCTTAGTCTTACGCTCGGCGTTACGATCAGCGTTATGCTTCCACACTTTTATCTTACTCCTTACATTTTTCATAGAGTTATTATTCGCGTTATTTAAGCGACGTAAGCACTGTAAAGGGTAACGCTCGGCAGTTCAATTTCAATTCAATCAGCATTACTTTTCCACACTTTTATTTTTACTCCTTATGTTTGTTTATGTCGTTATTTAAGAAGTGAACTCAAAAAGTATCAACTTACTTGGCTATTGCACAGATATACAGCTGGCATTACAACGAAATTGGCATTTATCCTTGTTTATACTTTAAAACATGACCAACGAAGCCAAAGAACCCGATATGCAACGATTAAGATAGCCTAACTGACACCGCAAGACCAGTTGAAAGGCGGCGTTGGACGGAGTTCAAAAATCAGCCCTAACATGTGCACATACAGTCCAATTCTAAATGACCAAGTGTTTAAGAAGATGCATCTATATTTAGACACGTGTCTCAACAAATCTCACGATCTATGATTATCAATGCCCGTGTAATTGATAGAGTGGCGATCTTGTTTGGGCTGCACCTGGGAGATCTGCATGCTTGTCTGTCTGCTTGATATTACATACATACGTACAGTGCGTACCGTGATCATTCGTAGTATCCTGGTCATAGAATTTTTATATCAAATTTAAAAACGTTGTCCGTTGAGTGATGTTTTGCATTTTGCAAGGAACGAATGAGTTTATAATGTAACACAGCTTGATGTACGTAGCCGTCGAGGTAAAAGAGCAGCTTGTGGCCGAGGCTTCTGGTTGTCTTTGGAGGAGTCTTATGTCCAGCAGTCGACGTGTTCTGGCTGTTGTCCATGAGGTTGCTCCAGGTCTTTTAGAAGCGTATGACTACTTCACTACCATCAACCCACACATTTGCTCATATTATCATTTAAATAGGACACCAGTATTACGTATATAATACGTTAAAACAAATATGATTTGAACAAAAACCGATCGTAATTAGTTAACTTAATTCCTCTAAAATGGATCGATCTATTGTTATAAAATTTCTGTGTATGTTCAGTAGGTCAGAGGATAGGTCGTAAATCTCGAGATTTCCACGGGATTGAAATTTACGTGTGTAAAACCACGGGACGCAACTATAATATTTATATTCAATGACGAGTCCTGACTCACTAGTTAACAGATCAACGTACAGTTATAAATACTGTACCGATCGAGCAAAAAATTTGTGTATAAATTTAGACCAAATTGTTGTGTTAATTTAAGGTACTTAGACTTCCTAGGTAATAAAGTAATAAAATTAGAACGACAGAACTACTACGTGTACTAATACTACTACAAAAAAAGGTATAAAACTAAAGGGAATTATTATAAAAGATTTATACCATAATTTTCTCTTATCCTCTCTACAATCGCAAACACATTTATCTTTTATTTCTCCCACCTAATAATAAATTTTAATTAATTGTGAAGCGAACTGATAGTGGAAAAGTGCAAGTACATTACCCACATTTAACACTTGCATGAGAGAAATAATCGTAAAGCTGTGAATTATCTCGAGATTAAGAAGAGCCATTCGATTCGATCTCGAGGTTCCCTGTACGGTGTACCTGTTATCTCCAATTGTATTTAACAGCAGATTTGCTATTCGTTTACATCGAAACGCAATTATCGTGTACTTAGTGTTTTTATCTTGCTCACATTTTTATGAATCAAAACATTTTTAACTCTGATTCCTTTTGTAAGAGTTAGTGCCACGTTGCAATCATGTAGCGGAATTGCGCCGGCACGACTGGGAGGTACTTCTAGCATATACGATACTGGCGTATAGTGACAGCTCTCGTTTCGTGTGGTGTGTAAGTCGCCGGTGGCTCACGGAAGTGGAAGGTGGAAGGAGGGCAACGCATCTGTAAAACCTCTATGCGGATGTTTATAAAAAATATAGTAAAAGTGCCCTTGGTAACATAAGATTTAACTTAAAATTTTTGAATTTATAAAATTCTATATATACGTTTAATAAATAATACGTATATACTGACTGCCTGTTTAGAAACGAAACTATCTTGCATCCAACATGCTTAAATAAAGGACAATACCTATGATCTGCCCCGTCTAGGTCACGAATGTTTATCTATATATTATTAAAGGCGAAAGTTTGTGAGTGTGTTTGTTACTCTTTCACACAAAAACTACCTAACGGATTTTCATGAAACTTTACAGTAATATAGCTTTCATATCAGAATAACATAATAAGTTAAAATTTATAGGGATTTTTTATAATTTGGTTATAATACAAGGTGGATACAAACCAAAGGCATTAAATTAAACCACATGTACTATAAGTACCTACTGTTAATCGGAGACCATTAAAAAAAAGTTTACGACAAGTATACGAAAATACTTTTTTCAAACAAGTTAAATAGCGAAAAAATAAGGAAAACTTGTAAACACTCTTTGTACGCGCCGCCGCGGCCGCTAGGTAAGGTCGCTAAGCCTCGAACGGGGTGAATGACCCCGACGGACTATAGGCGGCCGCGCGCTCGAACAGCTGATGGTACAGAGTGTACGAAGTGAGAAAAAACTTTAGAAAATTCCTGTGGCTAAACTATTGCTCCGATTGATCTGACATTTGTTGTGTAGCCTGGAAATTATACTCTAAATATGTAGTTTAATTTAATGCCTCTCGGTTGTATCCACCTTGTATAACGATAACTGTCAAGTAAGTCGGAAAAAAATCACCCCCTGAGAGCATTATTGGCGTGCGCTGCCCTAATCGTTGGAGTTACACAAAGATAATTACTGTAGGATTATTTATCTTAAATAGTTCGAAATAAAAGTCCACGATAGCATATATCTATCTTTTATGTGTAAGTCACTATGACCAAAATAGTGAAACAAACATTCAATTAAATTGGATATTTTTTAACGATGCACATTTTAGAATGTTTATCGAACTCTTATGAAAATTGATACATCCTGTCACTTTACGTATTGAATGTAGATAAACTTTGTCTTTTACACTAAGCAATTTGGACGAATAGATTAAAAGTTATTATCACGATAAGATTGACTTAAACGGAATATCTAAAGCGCCTAAAATGCGCGGCGACAAATTCGATTCTCAAAGCGGTTTATTGTTTCATACAATACGTATATGTTTAATATAATATATATTTCAGTATATTATTAGATTATTTATAATAATAACAACACCATATTTGAAGTCCGAAATCCACGCGGGCGAAGCCGCGGGCGGAAGCTAGTAGATATATATATATATAGAATAAAAATAGTTTAAATACAAAAAGTATTAAATATATTTCCATTAACTTGTTACACATAACACAAGTTGTTATGTAGGTACTTAGATAGGGATACCGAAACATAGCGTGTAGAGTCCACCGGTATTGTTATACAATTATTATTAATAATAAAAGAAAATGTTTTTGTTCTGCACTCAGTTCAGCTTTATGTCCGAGTTCCTTCGTAACTCGTCAGTTGTCGTCACCTAAAAGAATTTACCTGAAGAAAAGTGCCCATACAAGTGACTTTTCTTTAACAATGATACTGAAATTAATCAAACCTATTTCAATTTTGTACGTACAAATTCTTGACCAAGTGTTTATTCAACGGCGTTATAACAAATAGCTAAAGTATAACTTTCGATTTCTCTACGGGTGTTAGTTTAGCAATATTTGGGCAGGTCATTAGCAACTGTTAGCTACACGACTCGTACGAGGGGTGT
>LUGF01044456.1:549066-575768 GCA_001625245.1 Calycopis cecrops
ACTGAATGGATACCCGGGATTTACACGCTGACTGGGTAAATTTCCCATTATGGGTGCAAGCGTCTTACCTTGCAACCGACGGCAACGAATACAATTGTGCACAGTATTGCGTGCTAAACATTCTGCCTATAAGAGGCCACACAGATAGCCTAACAGTGGCTAATAACAGTTGAGGACCTGCATGCATATTGCGCAAGTGCTCATGCCTAAACAACAACTTACAAAAATAATGTGAGGAATCTAAAAGAATAGGATGCCTCTTCTTATAATCATACTGAGAGGAGTCCAAACGACCACCAACTCGTATTAACTTGTCTTCATCTATAAACATTTAAATACTGATCTTTCAATTTGGAAATTCCTTCAAACTCCCTTCCAAGTTGAAAATCCTTTCCTTTGATAACATAGAAATCACCTAAACAATCTGAGATATCAGGCAGGGGCAACCTTGCACTGAACCTGCCTTTGGCTAAACGTCTTTTATTGGATCTGAAATGATCCTCACAGAACCTATTATTAGTCAAAACCTCTTTAGCGGGCAGTTTCTCTAACTCCCAAAACTTGGCGAGCGAAACATTGATTTTGTCACCATTGTGACCCTTATAAACTTTGTGACTTTTGTCACCCTTGTGACACTTGTGATTCTTGCGACCTTTCGCGGAATTATACACGCTGTTCCAGAAAACAGAACACGACTGCTTCTTTGATTTATAAGGAAGGGGTCCACCGACCACCCATCCGAAAACCGAACTCTGCAATACCGGTAGATTAGGACCTAATGAAACTTTATGATTCGAAATAACTTCCCAAAACAAGTCGGTTCCTATGAGAAGATCAATAGGTGCAGGAGTATTAAATTTGGAATCAGCTAATTGATAATATTCAGGAATGTTCAAGTCTTGCAAACTTATTGGAGAACTCGGCAGTTGTCCAGTAAGCTTGTCAAGAACAAGACAGTTTAGATTAGTTTTAAAGTTAGTATATAGCGATTGAATTTGAATCTTACATCCTTCACGAACTTTACTCGCGGTGGCATTGCCTATACCAACTACATTGGTAGAAATGGGGTTGGTTTTTAACCCTAATTTCTTGACTAATGAACCAATTACAAATGAAGATTGGCTACCTGAGTCTAACAGAGCACGCGCCTTGAAACCCTTATTGGTGACTGTGTTCACCACATAAACTTGTGCAGTAGACAATACTGCACGACCGCATTGTTTAATATTTTGTTTATTAAAAGTTACTAAAGTTTGGCCTTCAAGCCTTCCCTGAGCATCACTGATCCTCGCGTCAGTTGGATGCAAAAGAACATTATGCATACCGTTGCATTGCCTACATAGCCTCATTTGGCAATTTTTTGCTATGTGGCCTGGTCTCAAACAAACCTTACATAAATGGTGTCTTGTGACATCCTTCAATTTATTCTCCAACGTTTTGCCCTTAAATGTTGGACAATCATAGATCCGATGATCATTATTACAGACGATACATAAATATGATGTAGTACCCAAATTCCTCTTATTAGGCGAAAATGACATAGATGGGCGCTCATGATGATGATGATTAAATGATTGACCACGCTCATGATGATGCTGATTTTGGTTTAGCTTATAATTTGTAAATCTTTGACTGTCGCCTTTCTGCGGTTTGGTAGAAGCGCTATGTGAGGGCTGATCATGATTACTGTGCCTAGTCGATTCTAGCACATACGACCGATCCAACAAAAACTTTGTGAGATCCTCCAATTTAGGATACTCAGTTGAACTATTATGATATTCTTCCCATTTGACAAGCGTACGCGTGTGAAGCTTAAATGTAATTAAATGTATAATTGGGGTATCCCATCCTGGAGTGGGCTGACCTAAACTAGCCAAAGCGCGCAGATATTTCGTTACGTTGTCAACCAAAGACCTTAAAGACACATCAGACTCACGAGTTATCTTCTCTAAATTAAACAAAGATTTCATGTAAAAATTAATAAGCAGTCTCTTGTTATTATACCTATCACAAAGTAACTGATAAGCAGTATTATAATTATCCGAAGTAACTTCAATATTGGAAATGACTCGAGAAGCATCTCCCTCAAGATAAGAAGTCAAATAGTGAAACCTTTCAATATTTGATAAACGTTTATTTTTATGAATTAAATTTTCATATGTGTCATGGAACTCCATCCAACGAATAAATGAGCCATCAAACTTGGCTATCCTTATCTGTGGCAAGGAAACAGAATCATTACCACCATGACTAACATTACACGGAGCTTCACACAGCATTGACTCACGACGTCTTTTGTCCTGCTCTAACAACTTAGCATTATTTTGCTCTTCAATGAAATCCCTAGCTATGCTAGAACATATGTCAATGTCATGACCTATACGTTCTCTTTCTTCAATTTCAATATCTAAAAATTCCGAGTTCAAGACGTCTATCTCATCTTGCAACTCCGTATATCTCACAGACATGCTTTCAAAACGAGATAATCTTACTGACAATTCCCCCAACTGACTTGTCATAAACGGCTGCTTAGTAATTTTGTCTAAATAATTTCTAAACTTAGTAATCTGTCCCTTGATCGAACTACGTTTAGTTAACAGTTCCTTTAAAAGCGAACTGCTCGAATGACCTCTCACATGTGGTTTCGACATGTTGAACCGTATAAAAAAGAAAAAAGAATAATTATATAAGGAGACTACTCCTTTCTTGTGAATCTACACTTAGCTGTACGCTCTCTCATTTGGTTATCTCACGCTTAGGTCAGGGTGCTGCAGCTGACAGCATGCAGTTCACATCAGGTGGGTCGACTCACCACATCACCTGAAACCACCACAAAAGAAATAAGAAATTGTACCAAAACCGGAGGCAAACCGAACAACAAGTTTACACAAAACTTCAACAAATTATTCAATCCAAAACAAAGAAACAATCTAACGCCTATAATTTATCATCATAAATGTTTAGAAACACAAGGAAACTGTTCACAACAATGCCTTCTTAGCACCATTGTCAATTGTAAGAAAAAACTAAAGTTAAATTGTCATAACCTACAAGCATGACACTCATAACTAAACATAAAGATTTCAAAACTTAATTATGTAAAACAGAACTACAAAGATTCAATATTCATACCTGAATATAACCAAAAACCAACTTTCATAAAAAAAAACACTTCTAATTCAAAATGTTAACCTTGTAACATAGCACTTATATGTAAATACCTATCATTTAATTAATATGTTATCCCTTGTAACACAATTCACTATTCATCGTTGAATATAAACCAAAAACCAATCCTTATAAAAGTACACTTGTGATTCAAATGTTACCTCTTTGACATATTATGAAACTTGTTCATCCTTAGAAAAAAAAAATATACCAAAAAACCATATAATCCTGGTGGCCCAATTAGACAGATGTACCAACATTCGTGTCTCCTTATTAAACTTAATTCCTTGTAAGTTTACACAAACTTCAACAATTATTGTACAAGCAACTTCCTGTACCCCAGAAAAGAAAAAAAAGAAATATTTAAGTATTAAACTTAAGAAACATTGTTCACTTCAACAAACATGAAAATTAGTGAAACGCTTGGATTTCACCGTTCAAGCATAAAATAATAAAACCCAAACTATTACATATAATGTGTTGTGCCATTATTTATGCACCATATCATATATTATGTGCATTAAACCAAGTGGAATCTCCCTTTATGTTAAATTCCCTAAGTTCTGTGTTCCATACCACACATTATTACACCCCGCTGGCATCCTATGGCCCATTTGTGCTACCCATTATATTTAGTACATTTTACCTTGAAATATAATCTTAGACTATAACCACCAAAAAATGCATGTCAATGGCCCCTTATTTGCCTTTGACAATCTACATCAAAATCATTGTGTTGTGACAACTTACAACCAATACTAATATTTGAAATTTAAATAAGCAGAGTGAAGCCCTTATAAGCCATTATGACATCAATCACTTTATGAAAACGAAAGTAAAAATCCTTCCTAAACCAAAAAGAAAAGAACAAAAAACTTATCTGAGAGCCCAGACGAAAACGCAGTATCGATCGCCATATCGATCGATGCAATCAATCCATCAGATGAATAATTCCATTGTTGCACGCGGTGACATTTTAGTTCCTTCGTGGCATTTTCCTCAAAAAACTCCAAAATCGCCAGAAGCTCTTCCAAAATAGCCCACCCGGGGGCGCCAGGTGTTAATGCTTCATAATTTGGTGGTTATATAAAAAAAGGCTAGTTGTTTCCATTGATGTATTTCGATTACATTTTTTAATTAATTACATGGCTGTTTCCGAAACGGGGTGCCTGTTCGGCTCAAGTCTTGGAAGAGGAAGAGAAGGAGAAAAAAATCACTTCACTTAACTGTCACTGCACTGTCACAGAGTGTATATAGTGTTGCAAGTTGTACACTGCGCTTATATCGCGTCTACACTAGCCGTCCGTGAGTAAAAGGTCCGTTTACACTCAGTCGCGGCGCGAACATGAACTATAAATCACTAGAGTTAAGGTTCTTTTTTAACTCACTTGAACTGACTCGATCACACATTTTTTGTAACTTTTTTGTAAGTCATGCGCGCGTAACGAAGTTTTATTTCAATAAGTCTTATTTAAACTCACAAACTATTCGAAATTGACCTATCTATATTAGTAATTGTACTATACGTAACTCCTACTGTAAATTACATGCGTTCCATCTTCACCTTTTTATACCCTGGCAGCCCTATAACTCTTAATAATCTTACATAGAATGTCTTAATACACGATATAATCTGTGGGGACTTAATAAAATTGTACGATAAAATATGACGCGTAATTTAAAATGATAAATTCATTTACGGTATTAACACACTTATTACGGAGTGTTAGTGCCCATTATACTATCCATAGATAAATATTATTTACGACACGTGGTGTTTAGTACAGGCGGTAGCGTGGGCGTATAATATTGTACAAAACTGTTGTGTCGTGGTTTTCGCGTGAAAACTTGAGTGGGATTATTTGTAGTAATGATCTGACATATCATTTTCCCTGAAGCTCTTACCACACAAGACACAATTCTCCCTTCTACCCTGGTTGCGTCTTTTCATTGCCTTATTTCATCATCATCATTACCTTATTCTTAGGTAACTGTACCTTTGGGAGAATAGGTAACGAAATTTTAATCTCGATTAAAACGTCCTGCTACAAACTATGCTATAACTTATCACCTTCAAGTGTAATGTCCATGTTCACAAAGTAATTATAAGATTAAGTCAACTTATAAGGTAAGTATTAAAAATAAACGTTTTCTTCGACATGAACTTCTTCCTATCATATAGAATGTAAAATAATGAACTCCAAAGCGATTAATTTATTAATTTATTAATTATGACATAGTCAAGGTCGATGGGCGGACGACGGCGGAGTAAGATTGTCAATGGGTTGTAAAATTGTCGTAAAGTTTGATGATTGCTGACATAAAACTACAAGGTTTTGTAAGAGGCTGTGCTATGTTGCAGCACTTGATACTACCGCAAATTAAAGGTATGCCATCGTATAAATTATTGTGCGGTCTTAGAGCTTCTATAGGCATTATGGAAGGAAAGTGTCAAGGGAAGCTTGCCTACATAAAAATAATTCGAATATCTATGGGATTATGGGTTATGAGCCCTTACAACAAAATCTTCACCTTCAACTATTAAAATAGTGTTTCTAGTACACGTATACACACACATTTATGTTCTCTCCATGCTTTTTGAATCTGGCTTTTCTTAATAAATTTTAATTTTAGTAAGAAAATTTTAGTAAGAAATATGTGGTCTAATCGTAGCATGTAGTACCTACAGGTAGAGAATTGGATCATGTATATTTGTTAACAATCCCTTAATCCACGAGGTTTTCTAAACCAATCTAAAATGACGCAATCCAAAGGTCATTGTGAAAATGTCAGCTTATTACAAAAAAAAGTAACACGATATATGACAATGGTGTATGATTACAGCCCACCACCGGACGGACGGACAATACGCCACGCTCTGGAGAGCAGGGACATTACCATAACGACTAGAATTTGATTACCAGTGGAACCTTTTCGAGGATTACCTCTAATTTGA
This sequence comes from Calycopis cecrops, assembly GCA_001625245.1. Lineage (NCBI taxonomy): Eukaryota > Metazoa > Arthropoda > Insecta > Lepidoptera > Lycaenidae > Calycopis > Calycopis cecrops. The sequence continues at coordinate 555,191 of LUGF01044456.1, forward strand.
ATATTGCTTCTCTTTGATTGTTGATGACGTTGTTATGGGGATTAGATGTGACACCCTCTTGACTATAATCATCATCATCATCATTAACAGTCTTTATCGTCCCACGGCTTGACATACACATTTGGTGAGAGGTAGTGATTGCATTGCAGCCGAATTAGACTGGCACGCGGAGATGTGTCGCTTATACGTTACCGGCGGCGTATGCGGACAGCTGTGCTGTCGCGTTTTGGGCTGTGTATAATTACCCGATGGAAGAGGAGGTTGGAGTACAACATATCTGTACAATCTCTATGGGCGTCGGTAGTCATGAAAATGGCTCAGACTGTTGGTTTGCCTTCCTATAATATAAAACGCCTCTCTTAATGAACGACAAGACTGATCCTGCTCGCATCCATCCGTACTGACCATTGCACGAAGGTTGCGCTATATGAACGAGTATCCAGCAAATGATTTCGATGATGAGTCTCCGAAGGCAATGACGCAAGGTTTTTTTAAGGCAAATTTTAATGACCACCGACGCTCATACACATCCGCATAGAGGTTACACAGATGCGTTGCCCACCTTCTTCCTCCTCCTCCACCCTCTATGGGCCACCGGCAAGTTATACACCGCACGAAACGCGACAGCACAGCTGTCACTTTACGCCGGTTTTGTGTGAGCGAGAAATACCTACCCAGTCGTGCCGACCCAATTCACATGTATGCATGCAGCGTGGCACTACCTCTTGCATACTTAAGAAAAACAGGTACACATTACTAAGAAATAAGATCACTGCTCACGCTTCACTTGTAAAATGTCCGCGGTATGCAAATAATGTTTAAGGAGAATTTAGTGCGGTATCGATGGGATTGGAACGGGGAACAAAGGATGCCATGGTGGTCCTTGCACGGCCAACATGTATTGGAACTTCTAAATCACTACGTAATATAAAACAAAGTCGCTTTCCGCCGCCTGTGTGTCTGTATACTTAGATCTTAAAAATTACGCAACAGATTTTGATGGGGTTATTTTAATAGAATGTTTCAAGAGGAATTATGTGTAATAACTAAATTTTTGAAGTCCGAAATCCATCCGGAAATCTGTTCAGTACCTATTCAGTGATTCTATTTTCTTTATAAAGCACAATTAACTTAGTTTATATAAAAAACTAGCGGACGCACGCAACATCGTTTACGTGAATCCGTTTTTTACAGCAGTCGATTGAAAAGGGCCCTTTATTTTATAGCTTTCCTCGCTAAATGGACTAACTAATACTGAAAGAATTTTTCAAATCGGACCAGTAGTTCCAGAGATTATCGCGTTCAAACAAAACAAACTCTTCATCTTTATATTATTAGTATAGATTTAAAAAAATATATTTAAGATTTTTATTGTAGGAATACATATAATAGGTACATAGATAAATAACCATGACAAGGGCGGGATTCGAACCCGCGAGCCCTGGGATAACATGCTCCGCTTACCCGAGCTATGTTACCACTGCACCAGCCGGTCATCGTAAAAATCCCTACAACTATAAAATTTTCGTATCAGAATGTTATTTACCATACTCCTCCGAAACGGCTCGACCGATTCTCATGAAATGTGTTCTTATCAGATAGGTCTGAGAATCAGCCAACATCTGCTTTTCATCTCGATATTTCCTTCGCGGAACTTCGCGAGTGAAACCGCGGGGCGAAGCTAATAATATATAAAATATATAAAAACGTGATATACTATGCATAGAAATGTACACCCACACGAGTATAATAAAAAACATTAAATGTTAAAACTACAAATCTTATTGTGTGGTACAAAGAAAAACACTCGAATTTATTTACGAACAGTCGATATATTATTATCATTAAAAAGATATTACTATCGCATCTCATTAAAATAGCTCCCCTTTGATTTATGTAAACACGTAACCGCCGTGTAATGCTACAAATTACATCGACAACGATACAGCACTATTTAATGATTCGATAACGTAGTGATGTCTCCGGCGTGTGGGTGTGTTCCTGTTTGTAATAATTAATGAAACATCGATAGATACCCAATGTTTATAATAATATCATTCGCAGTAGCATCTATTCGTAGCAGAACCTCAGATTATTCTATCAAATTTCTAAACTTTATAGCTACATAAATAAATAAAACTTTATTTGTAAAAATAAATTTTGAAATAATACTTTGAACGAACAAGGTATATTTTTTTAAGATACATAGAAGAAGAAAATTATGGTCAATAAAATATTATTACACATGTCCATGTAATAAGGTACGATGGGGTTGTCATGTCCTTGTTGGATAAAAACCCCAAACTAAAATAAAGATTAAAAAAAGAAAAAAAATATTAATCTGTGATTTGTTAGTCCAGCCTGTATTATTTTTAATTTATACTTTATTCTAGAAATACCTACATATAAGCCATAGACCTTGGACATGGGACCTGGGCGGAACTTAAACATGAAACCGCTGCTGCCGTCAGGCGTCAAACAACAAAAGGAAAATAAAATCATATACATCGTGTGTAATAGCCCTATTAGTTATTATATTAATTATAGTGTATACTTATATAAAATGTACATGTAAATTTATTTTTATTGATACCCATTAATACCTATTTTTATTAATTAGGAGAAAGTACCGACAGAAGAAATGTATGAATCAAAAAACCTAAAAATACATTATCACAGGTCAACAGAATTCATTCCGTTGTGCTAGCAACCGACGTAATTGGCCCTAGATGTGCTGGATATAGGGTGGAACACATGTGTTTTAAACCCGTGAGGTTAGACTACATCTGAAATCACTCACGTTGATGGACTCATTACTAGACTCCAAACTGCAACCTTTTCTTCTAACTCAAAGATGCGTCATTAAAGAAAATGAAACGTGACGACGTAACGGCCACTTCCAAATTCCCTTGTCATGCCGGCATGGACACTTCAGTCACTTCCTCTGTGAATTTACTGCATTAATATCCCGTCGACGTGTCAACACCTCTATTGCAGAAGGGATATTCAAAAATTGGCACTTTAAAAACCGTACTGCAACCGTCAGTAATATTTCACTTGGTCGAAACGTGCATAGTCTTAGCTTGTCTGTTTAACCTTTAAAAACACTAAACGCTTCCAGTTTATAATATACAGTTAATTGCTCAATTAGAAACACAATATGCACTATACAATCAGATCAGCATAATTAATAAAGGTAGTGCCACGCTGCATGCTTGCATGCAGCCGAATTGGGCCGGCACGACCGGGGAGGTACCTCTCGCTTACACGAGACCGGCGTGAAGTGACAGCTGTGCTGTCGTGTTTCGTGCGGTGTGTAAGTAGCCGGTGGTCCACAGAGGTGGGAGGAGAAAGGGGGGCAGCGCATCTGTAGTCTATGCAGATGTCTATGGGCGTCGGTAGTCATGAAAATGGCTACAACTGCTCGTTTGCCCTCCTATACCATAAAAAAAAAAAAAAAAAAAAATTAATAAAGAGGATTTCAAATTTTTCGTGCCTGTCTTGCTGACGGTACCATAATTAAGACTGACCACAGACCACGGACACCCGTAGCTATTCTCATAAAGATTTGTGTAACTTTAATTTCGAACGTACACAAATCTGAATCCAAATTATGAATGACTCATAAAATTCTTATATGTGCTTCTACAATAATTATATTTTTAAGACAAGTGTATAATGTTGTAACTCATGCGTCCCCAGGGGGTCTGTACCCAGTTCAGTGCGTCAGTCACTGCGTGACCTAATTTCCAAAGTAGAAGAACTAGTTCTGTATTCATAGATTAACAATTAATCTGTTTCCAATATTGTTGACATGTAACGATTTGTCTTGCCAACTAGTATGTTATTATGTCTGTGGCTTAATTACCTTTCATAGTGTTTCTTTAGCCGCATTTGTTTGATATGCTGTGAAGGGCTGCTCTAGTTCTGTACCATGCTTCAGCTCGTATAAGGTAAGCTGTTGCAGGGAAATTATTATGATTAGAATGATGAAAAGCTGTGCTTGTCTTTTCTTAATGTGCTCATTTTCGGATCACTAGTCACACTCATTACTTTTAGTCGTCTATCACAGACATTATAGTACCTAATATAATTAGTGAGAACATTCACAATGTTTTCTATCACATAAAGTCAGATTATACTCATTTTTAAAGGCACGCTACTTTTGGTCATACAAATACCTGTGAACCTCGATAGTCACTAACCTGCCAATTTGTCTACACTCCATTAAAAAAATAAGGTAAAAGACTTCGTTATATTATCTGGAAGCCACTATTTCGCCCGTACACTTCATACAATTATGACACGGTGTTTCCTATTAATATGCTCGTTATTATTGATATAACATTCATTCTCACTTATCTATCTACGATATTAATATACAATTATCTCTAAGACGAAACCAATCTCAAAAGGAAATCTCGGTGTGAAATAGGAATCATAGATACCAATATCTAAATGGAAATTTATCCTGCCTATTATCATATCATTAGGTGTTTAATATTTAACTAAGATCGTTATGCACTTCAAACGACTTTTAATGCAATAATTTTACTTCACATCTAAACAACTAAGAAACTATTTAACTGCATGCACTATTTTATTTTATAAATAACTGCATATTTAGATATTAATTATATTGGCAGCTGGTGAAGACATAGCTAATATGACCTTAGCGGGACCTTTTTGTACCTGTTGTATGTGTGTGTACCTCATATCCTAGGGGAAGTAGAACATTCGTAACATACCGAAGTTGACAGATGATGCTTAGATACCTAACTACATGGTAGATGAAACTTTTGACGTTCAAAAAGCATTTTTTTTTAAATTCTATGTTGAATAAAAATATTTTGATTTTGATTGATTTTGATTATGGCCTAATCCCTGCACTAATGATGATCCGCCGACAGCTGTCATCAGGCATCCATGATCTCCTGTCACACTGATCCCTCTCTGCAATACATATGTAATAATAAATATATATAATGGCTAACCATAAACTAAAGTGCAAAACCGTTCTCATATAGGAAATGTGGACTAAAGAACAAGAGGGGAAGCATTTTCGCACACGTAGCAAGGGGTTAGTATGAGCGTTTGTTCTGTAGTGCGGTAGTTTTTTAGAATTCCTTTGTGGAGGTAGCGATAGTCCTTCAGGAGGTTATTTAGGTTAGGATTTACGGTACACCTTAGACCAGCACACTAAACTTTTCTATGTTAGAGCAACTTATCAATGCATAGTATACTGATGACACACGAACTAAAAATGGACTAAATACAGTTTATACATATTCATAAATCTTCTAAAGTTAATTATTGATGTACGTGTAGGCGCACAGTTGGAGGCCTCCCGCCCGATGGACTGGTGACCTGGTCAAGGTCGCGGGGAGCCGCTGTGAAGCAGCTTATGAGCGTGACCTGGGGAGCTCTTGAGGGGAGGCCTCCGTCTTGTGGTGGGTGTTTCCCGGCTGCTTCTGATGGTGATGATAATATTTCGCGTCCACGAAAGTTTTAGTGATTTGATGTGATTCATTTTATTTCTATAATGAAAGGAAAGTCTTAGAGAAATTTTTAAGGTATGCCAATATGTTAGAAATCTTTTAATTTTTTTGTTTTTAGTATAAGGGGGCAAACGAGCGGTTGGAGCCATTTTCGTGACTACCAACAACCATAGACATCCGCATAGAGGTTATACAGATGCGTTGTCCTCCTTCCCCGCTCCCACCTCCTTGGGCCACCGACTACCACGCAACACGAAAGGCGACAGTTGTCACTTTACGGCGATATCGAGTAAGTGAGAGGTACCTCCCCGGACGTCCCGGCTCCATTCCGCAACATGCATGCATGCAGCATGGCACTCACTTTTGTAGAAACATCATTTAAGTACAAAGGCATGTAAATCGAATGCAGTATAGATGTCAATAAAAATCATTTAGGCTCACAATTGTCGAACATATGTAATGTAGCAACATTATCATCACAATCGTCGAACACATCGTGTACCAACATTATCACAAGGCGCAGGTCATTGCCGAAGCCCCTGAACAGAGCCAGTGGAGCGGACAGCCAATTGTGTCCTAAATGTGTTCATTTGCCAGTCGCTGGGTACAAATTGTGGGAGGTAACAAATTGTGGCAGTTCTCTCACACGGATTGGAACATTCTGTCAATTACAAACTTCGATGACTTTTCTTTTATTAATATCTGTGGACTTTTAGACATTTACTTAGTCTAGCCCAATGGTAAGTAGGTACCGTAAGGATTTGTGTTACGGGTACTACACAACGAAAATATATACCTATATAATGTTTTAGAAATTTCAGAAGTGGTATATACCTATAAACCTATAAGATTTTTATTATATAAATACATATAACACAGACAAACACTTATTTGAGACTTTCGCGTTTATCACATATACCTATTGTAATTACTTTACGGGTTTTAACGCGATGAGATATTATAGGCCAAAATATATACCTTTGCTCGACGTTTCGACTGGGTTACACCAGCCGTGGTCCCGAGCCGACTGATGTGAAGTGATGACAGCTGCTGTGACGTGAAATTGGTGCAAACAACTACCCCCATTATAAATGAGCAATAGAAGGCTTAATTTTATTGATCACTGGGTTCCATGATGCGGATAATTTAAAACCATCATCCCGATTTAAAGTTTTATTCTTTTTAGTTTATAGGTATAGCTTCCCGAACCATCCCTTTAATACGTACCCCATAAAATTTAATACGTACTGTTTGTAAACTATCTTAATATATAAGTAAAATTACTTTGTTGTGCCAATTACTACCTGGTTATTAGCTGTATCTCACTTTAGCTACCTGGTTGTCTGGAAGAGACCGCTACCAGCAGTAAGACCGCCATTTTTGTGCATCTCACTAGTGTTAAGATGACTTTTTTATTGTTCCCTTGGTACAAAATAAAGAATTTTTTATTTTTTATTTATTTATACCTTGGAGAGTATATCCTGACGGTTGGCGGAGAGGATTTTGGGTTTATGGAACTGTATCCAGTGATGGGTGTCTGCATTAATAGGTGTTCAGCTATGGCAGATTTATTAGTTTGGAGGTTTTTAACAGCAGCTATATGCTTCTTAATCTTATCGGAGATTGTGCGTTTTTTTTTTGACCGATGTACGAACTTCCACAGCTGCAGTTAATTTGGTAAACGCCGATAGTCTGCAAGGGACACACATCCTTCGGTGGATGTAATAGGTGCGCTTTAGACGGCAGCTTACTTGCCTCATCTTTTTATCGAGATGTTCAGGGTCGCAGAGATCCAAAGCCCTATATAATTGAAAATTAATTAGCTCAGTATTTATTTTCACGCCCCATTAGCGATACTACAATTTGCTAAATCTATGTGATTACTCTTTGTAGCAATAGCGCGTGGAATGTTACCAGAAACGTCAGGTCTGACAAAGTTCAAAATCTTACAAATTACAATCAAACTGGTAGATGACCTTAAAGACATCAAGATTATTGTCCAAGGACCATATACATAGATATATAGAGTAGACTCGCTCATCGTTTTTCTTGGAAACATTTTACAAGGAAATATTTTTAGTGGATATAATATTATATAATATCTTTTTTCCTCGTTCTATTACAATGAAGTGATAATCAGATATAACAGATCAAAAGTATTACGTAAGTCTGATATGATTTTGTGTCAGGTTAGACTTAAATGCTCTCAGATTAATTTTGAAGTCCAAATAGGCAATCCTGGAATATTTTTCCAATTTAATCGGAGCCATTTTCATGGCCACCGACGTCCATCTAGACATCCGCATAGAGTTTGTGCAGATGCGTTGGCCTCCTTCCTCCTCCTTCCTTCATAACACGAGACCTCACAATCTGCATTTGAAAATGCTTGCCTAGAGTCCAGTCCATCGCAGCTTTGGAGATGATCAATGAGGAAATCAATACATATAAAAAAAAATGCCATGATACCCGTACACATTTCCTTTTGCAGTTTTAATAACCTTCGGAATTCCTTCCTTAAATTACGCTACTATTCGTTGAAAACTTTGTGTCAAATGAGTTATTATTACCTATTATATACCCTTTTACTAGTGGTTGTATACGATAGATCGTATGAATGGTACAAGATGATAGAAAACCATACTGAACATCAGCCGTTTCAAAAGTTAAGTGACCGTATCACGTGTGAACTGTGATTATAAACACTTTAAGGACTCACTAAATCTCATAAAAAAACTATAAAACGTAAGAAAATATTTAAAGTCACTGTTGATTTAGAGGCTTGTACATAGCGGAGCGAACAAAGCTAGATGAAACGATTTAAAAAGACTTAAACACACAAGAATGTCGTATATAGTATATTAATCAACGATAGATAAAGCCGGGTGACAATTATTAGTTATTTTATTGCGTTCCCATTAAATAACATAACCGCAAGCATCGAGCATTAGTTCAAGATAATGTTAAATCTAAAAGTATAAGTTAAGTCTTTATGGCGGTTGGGGACACACTGATCATTCGTTTGACGAACTATAACATTCTCAGACGATTTTTTTTAATTTATAAGGATACAAACGAATAGTAACATTACATCACCGGACTAAGCTGTTGTAAGCTTTCCATAACTAGAACACCACTTTTTCCTATTTCGTTTTTTAGGGTTCCGTATCTCAAAGAGAAAAAACGGAACCCTTATAGGATCGCTTTGTTGTCCGTCTGTCTGTACGTCTGTCAAGACCTTTTTCTCTAAAACGCGTGAAGGGATTAAGCTGAAATTTTTGTCAAATACAGAGCTCAGTTACGTCTTGATGCCGTGAAAAATCACACTTCTAAGTTAATGCAAAAAAGTTATAGCTAATTATGCACAAATTTTGTATGAAAACGTACTTTCTCGAAAACCAAAAAATTATCGGGTACTTTCCGTTGACCTGGAGTTGTGAAATTTGGCAAGAAGTAAGAACTTATAGCACATATATAGGAATAAATCTGAAAACTAGTAAATTATATTATGTAGATCGTTGGAAAAATCATTATCAATTTATAACTGTAATTCATTGCCTACTAAATGTGTGTGAGCAGCCGCTTATATACGTTTGTCAACTTAAACGGCAGGCGTAAAGTTACAATAACTGAAAACCATGCATTACGTTTGGATTGCGGAACCCTCGGTGTGCGAGTCGGACTCGCACTTGGTCGGTTTTTTTATTTTAAAAGGGGGCAAAGGAGCAGTAGCAGGTATTTTTCATGACTACCGTTACCCATAGACATTCGAATAGATGTTGTAGAGATGTATTTCTCTATTTCCTCCTCCATGGGTCGCCGGCTACTTACACACCGCATGAAACACGACACAGCTGTCACTTTGCGCCTGCATCGTATAAACGAGAGGTCCCCGGTCGTGCCGGTCCGATTCTTTCCATGTGTGCATGCAGCGTAGAACTACCTCATACTCCTACGCCATTAGACATGCACTACACCATTAACCTTGGCAAACGTTGCAAGATTTACATGTTAGACTCTTCTACTACTTTATGAATGACACTTCATATTGACATAAAGCTAATGGATCAGTTACATTGTCCGATGGAGGTAAAGTAGCCGCAGACACGCAAGATCGCGGGACGAGCGTGCAACTAGGTTAACAGGTGTGGTAAATTAAGATTATGAATGTCTGTTAGATAAGTGAAATTTATAACTATAATATATTTGCTATTGTTTAAACAAAACAAACAATTCGTGTATGTCTATATTGTACATATAGGAAACTATTCTAATTTTATTGTGAATTTAAAGTTATGTAGGTATAACATTCACATTTATTAAAATTTTGTACGTATATAATATTATATATTGGTATTTTTAGTTTATTTTTTTACGAGTTACAAAATCAAAATAAAAATATTTTATTTAAAATAGGATTTTACTAATCTCTGATTACTTCAAATAAGTATGTATAAGTTACGTAATAATAACATTTATATTTAATTCTCTTACATTTTATAACAACTGATTTGAAACTGCCTGGGACGATAATATTATTCCCATGGAGTAGTATCCTCAAGAAACTGTTGAACTTTATAAATGTTCTGATTAAAAGATGCAAGACATACTTATCCATATTAAAAAGCATTATTATTTGGTGATGAGATGACTTGTATCCAGAAACTTGAAAACTTATGAAATGTTCGCCTCTATACCCGTCCGTGCGTACGCCCCGTAAGACAAATAGGCGTTTTGATTATTCGTTATCTGTGACAAGATGTTTATTACCTAACCTTACTTTGTCGGCACGTGGAAGTATTGAGGGAATTTAACTAGATGGGACGTTAATCCTTATTTAGTGGACACTGGACTACTAACCACGGCCAATGCATATTTACAATATCATTAAGGAGGGACTATTTTTATAGGTAGCAAGATTTTGCACAATGCACTCGATTCTGAGTTAGTTAATAAATAAAGGATGTAATAACATCGTATTCCCGACGTATGATCCGAGGAGGAAACGCAGTAGGGGCTTAGCTAGTAATTGTCCGGCATAACCGAGCTGCTCCCCCAGGCTGCTGGGTATCTATGAAGATTAATGCACTCAAAAAAAATGAAGTAAGAACATATGCATTTACTTGGACACATCTTGTGCGGCGTTCACTTCTTTTATTTAATTTTTGCAAGTTTCAAAAGATATCTGATCGTCCGATATCATAGTAATCTAACGTCCAACGTTCTGTACCATTCCAAATATTACAATTCACAAACTGCCCAAAAGGTACAGCATACCATTTACTTTACCAGATACCACGTCATCCCAACCTAATTCTACTCCAGGAGTGGTGCTAACTGTATGCACTCCTCCCCACTGTAGGGTCACTTCAATCACCTTATTTACCATTATCACAGTGATTAGACAGACAGCATGAGCGGCGCAACGCTAGTGCTAGTGCTAGGTCTAGTGATACGGATCTGTAAACACCCAGTGGATAATGGGTCATAAAGTGACCGGTTCGCTCCAGATTGAATCATTACATCAACCAATCAGAAATAGATACATATGCGTGTAGAAAGGGCTATGCACTCTCACACTCATGTACGAAAACAGTAAACAATGCACTAAAAGATGCACCAGCCGATGTGGTAAGCAACAATTTACTACAACAAACGATGTACGTTACGCTACCGGCTAGTGAACATTAAATATGTCATTACTATGCCGATAGATGAAGAATAAATTAAAGCCGTGGACACAGCAAGCAACCGAGCGATCGGTGATATAAAATAAGCCTCATATTTGACGCTCGCAATGTAATCATATCCAATTGGGTACTTATCGTGGACATACTTATTATTTATAAATATTTAATTCCTAAACAATATAATACAGTCAGATGGTACGTATTCTACTATTCATACCATACAAAATAGTACAGCAATTTCTAGTTTGTCAACTCTACTTATTACACCATCGGATATAAGTCTATTTTTATGTACCTGTTATATGTACCTACAGTGTAATAATGAGCAGTAGCATAGCAGTCTTTAAGTAACTATCGAGAGACAAGAAGCTTTCCTCTGAAATAGCATATTACTAAGAATAATAAATAAATAAATACTAAAGCGTATATTATTATTAGCGTCATTGTGTAGGTACAATATTTACCTATATAATACGTGTTCTGCACCTCCCTACCTACCTACAATATATATTTTTATTGTTTTTTATTGCAGATATGGGGATATATAAAAAGTGAATAATATACGTAACTAACGAATATGAAAAAACGCTACGCTCGTGACCCTGACAGCGGTCTTTACTTACAGTGATCGAGAGAGATGATAACTCGGATAGCAGACAAATATACTTATCCCCGACGGGAATTACATCTATTATTGTATAGTTATTGTCAATGAGATTGTGTAGATAAGATGTAACACCGAGCTCCTGTAGGCCGCAGGTCGCTGGGCTCACACTGGCATGATGTAAACATGCTTCTATTTATCTTTACATAGTCATGATCATCTTCACCAGTCGTGAGACTGTTTTCAACCCACCGGCGTTGGGTTGAATGTTTTTTTTTAGTATAGGTGGAGGCAAACGAAGAGTCTGAGCCATTTTCATGATAACTAGACATCCACATAGAGATTATACTGATGTGTTGCCCTCCTTCCTCCTCCCTATACATGGGCCATCAGATACATAAACACCGCACGAAAGACGATCGAACGCGCTTGTGAGTACTATCGGCGAGCCTCTCATCTCTCTATTCATCCTGGGGCCCTAACCTTTTTTACGTCTCGTCTAACAAATTTCCATCTGTTCTGTCTTATTTTCTTAACTGTAATATACTGATGCACTAATTCTATTCGCAAGTTTTATTATATTGAGACCCCTAATGCAGAGACCCTAATGTTATACCAAGGAGTGCTGTCGTAGCTACAAGATTCGCTATGTGGTAGTCTCTGAACTGGAGTATTTGTCGTCCTACTTAAACTCCTACTTGAAAGTCTTTTAACAATTAGGACAATGTCTATTGAATTAGATTAGATTTTTATGGGAAAAGTTGTTTAGCGGCTTTAAGCAAAAAAATATATAAGTTAGCAAATATGCTATGCTCTCTACTTTGTGTGCTTCGTATAGCATTTTCAGGTATTTTAAAATTTTCATTTCTACCGACATTTCTTATGAGCTATGACAATTTTTTTTATTTAGTACTAAATTATTTACGCTATACCATTGTAATAGTAATCCATTGTATTTATCCATGGCTAATCTCTTACGATACTCAATAAAGTAACGACAACCGGCTACTTACACCGCACGAAACGCGACAGCACAGCTGTCACTTTACGCCGGTATCGTGTTAGCAAGAGGTACCTCCCCGGTCGTGGCGGCCGAATTCGGCTGCGTGCTGCATGCACGCAACATGGCACTACTTGTCCAGTCCATGTGATATATTTTTTTTTGTATTTTGTAATACATTATGAACGCTATGCCAATGTATCCATTGTATTAATCCATATCCAATCTCTTGCAATACTCAAATTAACGACAAACGAATTTGTATCCATTGTATAAATCCATGTCCAATCTCTTACAATACTCAAAGTAACGACAGACGAATTAACGCTCAACAGACCGTAAACACTAACCGTTAATTTATCTCGCGAGTTACGTCTGTCGGGTCGCAGCAGCTCCGTCCGTCTGCTACAGCTGAGCTGCCGTGGGCGAGACGTCTCCAGTCCCAGAATGTTTATTGTTAATTAATTAACAACATGTCGTCATAGCCAAAGGGCTCGCACATTTGTTGTCTTTACAACTGGTGCCAGAAACCACCGATACACTAAAGAGCGCTCTCGATCTATAAAGAGTTCTTCTTCAAGATCATGGCCATCAGGATAACCTGACTACATAACAATAAAGAGAATGTGTCTCCAGCGTTAATAAGAGGTAGTGCCCATGAACGCATCTGTATATCCTCTAAGCCAGGGTTTTTTGGTAGGGTCCACGCACCCCCTGGGGGACCGCGGTAGTTTAGTTAAACCTATACATTCTTGTGTAAATAGTGACTTTTAATATATACAAGGTTGATACAAGCGTGAGGCATTAAATGAAACCACATAGTTAGTGTATTATTTTCAGGCTTCTCAACAAAAATCAGACCAATCGGAGCAATAAATAAGCCACAGGAGTTTTTTAAAGTTTTTTCTCACTTCGTACACTCTGTATCGCAGCTGATCGCCGACTATGACCGGCCGGAGTTATTCACCCCGTACGCGGTTGCCGTTCATTGTACGAGACTTTACAAAGCATGTTTATGTTTTTTCGCTGTTTCTTCTTCTTCTTGGTCGTGCTCTTCATTGCTGAAGGTCGTGCCCGTCCTGGAAATCCTTCACAAAGTTGTTAATTATTTCCTTCCATCGCGCTCTATCTCCGGCCTGTTTAATTGCTGCAGTCACAGTGAGACCTGTTATTTCTCTGATTTGGTCAGACCAGCGAGTTAGTAACCGTCCCCTTGGTCGTTTCCCCTTTATCTTGCCGATTACAACCAGTTTATCAAGATTATCTGGCTCTCTTCGGGCGATATGGCAAAATAACTTAGGACTCTTCGGTAGCAGATCGTAGATAACCTGGTTTCAATCCTGAGTTGGTAGGGAATGGATCTGTTTGTTCGTTTTGCCGTCCACGGAATTCGCAACATTCTCCTCCAACACCACATTTCAAAAGCGTCTGTCTTCTTTCGATCAGCTGCACGGATAACCCACGATTCGGATCCATAAAGAAAAATTGAGAACACCAAAGATCGTGCAATTCTCATTTTGGTGGTATTGGAGACATTTCTGTTCTGCCATATCCGAGTCATCTTGCTCATTGCGACTTTGGCCATTTGCGTCCATTTTCCATTTTCGCTGTTTAACTTGTTTTAAAACAGTATTTTCGTATACTTGTCGTAAACTTATTTTTAATAGTTTCAGATTAACACTTATAGTATATGAGGTTTAATTTAATGCCTCTGGCTAGTATCAACCTTGTATAATTCATATTACATAAATAAGGTTTGTTTTCTTCTTCTTAAATATTCTTAGGGGTACGCGGGGCTTTTAAATTCTGGAAAATGCAGACCATTTTGCATGACTGCAAAAAATTTAAGAAACCCTACCCTAAGCGAATGTCCATGGGTGTCGTTAGTCATGAAAATGGCTCCAATTTCTCGTTTGGCCCCTTATGCTATGAAATAAAAAAGATTAGGTATTGCATCAGTTAAGAAAAAACTCTCAAGACGAAACATTAAATTAAACCTAATACAATGCGTTGAAAGGCAAATTTTCTATGAGGAGTGACAGCCCTAGACGCAATTGTTCTAAATTCTTAGACAGAAATCGTTAATGAAAGTAAAATAAAGACAAATCACCTTACATAAGTGTATAAATCATTAAATTAATTGGTTTTGTCCCGCGTAGGCACAGTCCGGTACAGATAGCAAAAACAATGGCTTTTTATGCATTCGTCATTACAGAGAATATAATGGGATTATACACCACGAAGTTTCTTTGTCCCTCCAAGGTTTTTAAAGTAGAAAATTGGCATGAGACTTCAATTATTTTTATGGTTAAATAATAGTTACTATTTAACCAAATGAAAAATAAATACCCAAGATTTATGGAAAGATCTGAAGAAGAAAAAAATTATGGAAATCCTACTATTATTATAAATGCGAAAGTTTGTTGTTACTCTCTCACACAAACTACTGAACTGATATTCATGAACCCTTACAGTAATATAGCTTTCATATCAGAATAACATAATAAGTTAAAATTTTGGATCATTTTTGAAGTCCGAAATCCACGCGGGCGAATCCGCGGGCGGAAGCTAGTATGTTTATAATAGACGAGTACGTCTACGTCTGTTTCATCCGTGCAAGCTTCGATTCCATGGAAATATCGGGATGAAATATACTTTACCCTTTTCTCAGACCCAAGGCGGCTGTTCCAGGGGAGTTCGACTATAAACAAACTGACACTAGATTTTTATGTATAGTACCAATTTGCTCAAGTTTGTGTATTTGCGTTAGACAATATATCTGTACATAAACAAAGTCGTGAGTCATTAGAAATTATCGAAGTGAAACTAATTATTATTCGCGTTTAACGGCGCAAGCGCAGGTCTCGACAATATATTGCCAACTTTATCATAATAGGCCCAGCCTTATCTCCGCCGGCCGGCGCAGATATCGCGCGGATAACTCACACAATTACCGGCCAGACAGACGGCCACTTTTGAGTGGGTAACACCGGTTTTATAATTCACTAACAGATAACATACAAATACGTTTCCCGTTTTATGGCAACACTGGTTTGTTTGCCAGCGACTACAATTTGATACATACGCCATGTTACCGTTTTCCACGGGAGTGTCAACATGTCAACAGTATCCCCTGTTGTACGCCCTACGTACTTTTGGGCGGCAATTTTACAATTTATAGAGCGAGAACAAAGTTAAAAAGAAAGCTTAGTATTAAACCATGGTGGGGCACCGTGTTTCAATGATATGCCTTTTTGTAGTATAAAAGGACAAACTAGGAAGGAAGTAAATTAGACTTCCTTGGCGGAGGCGATAGAAGCGACTGATTTTTAGCGACGAGGGAACTAAAGAGTAGGAAGAAGAGCGCACAGGGCAGGGGTTGTAACCCCACTTCATTGCACTGTTGACTGTCCTAAAGTTGGTGGGGTTGTGTTGCGGGGTAGCTGAAGAACTCCCGTCGGTCCCTCAAGATGTTAAACAGTTATCGAGGTGCCCTTGTGATTAACAGTTCCTGAGTACTTCACCAAGGACAGCACTGATGGGGTGAAATGGTTTTTGTAGGTATTCGGCACCATCATTCTACATACCACCGGACCCCACCCAGATCCCGTCACGTAAATTGCGTCCGCATTACCAAGACGTTTAAGTGTCGTCACTAAAAGACGCTCACCCACACGCCATCGCACTCACCGAGCGTTGCTTAACTTTAATTGGTCGGGTACGAATAACTGACTCGCCGCGAGCGATCTCGAGACAAACGATATAAAAATACTAAACTGTTTCAACGCCAGTGCCTGGACGTCTATTCCAAAATGTCGCTTACAACATAACACCGCAAAGTGATAGTTGACGCGTTTTGAGCGGTTTGTGAGTGACCCACCGGATATCCTGGCCCTGATTTATAATCAGGGCCAGGATATCCGATAGTTAAATTGGCTATTGTAAACATTCTTTTAGCCGGATGCATCTCTCCCATCTGCGGGAGAATGGGGGTCGGTCCCCCTTTCGAGTTCAAACTTAGTTTCGTCGCCTGACTAGCACTCAGCAATCTGATTAAGCTGTCGTATCTTTGCTTCCACAGCAAAAGTAAACACCACAAAAAAAGTAAAAAGGTACGAAAAAAGAAAACACCGGAGAGGAAGAATAAGGGTCGACAACACATGTACCTTCCTACCTACTAGAGCAGGCCCGGGAAATATTTGAGTATGCAAAATCTGAGTGCCGCATTCCACTAATGGATTTGAGTTAAGGATAGCTTATAGATTAAGAATCCGAATCTTGCCGGGTATTTTTGGTGCAATTTTGTTTATGCCCTCTCCTTATACTCATTAAGGAAATCAATGGAATACATGGAATGAAGGCATTTTATGATGATTACCTATGTAATATGTAAAATGTAGGTATAGTTTCTTCCAATGATTAGTTATGATGGGTTGTTTAATGGTATAAAAAATTCATAAAAATACAATAAAAATCATTTTATCAGGATTCCGTAGTAAACGAGGACTACTGCTAAGAGTACTACAACAACTAACAACTAATAGGACTATAGTTTTATTGAAAACTAGCATCCGCCCGCGGCTTCGCCCGCGTTAACGGACTTCAAAAATTATTCAAAATTTTAACTTATTATGTTATTCTGATATGAAAGCTATATTAATGTAAAGTTTCATGAAAATCCGTCCAGTAGTTTCGGAGATTAGCCCGAACAAACGGACAAACAGACAAACAAAAAAATAAAAAATCATAGAAAAGCGTACTGTTACTATTTTAAAATCGCCCCCAATTAGTTTTTCATAAATATATTCAATGTACAGACACTAAAATTTTACTGTTTTATTTTATGTATAGATTATTTTTTATATATTTTATACATAATATTCAAGTTTCTACCTCTTTAAAATAATAGATCAACATTGTTAACTTACTTAATTTACTTTTCCGATTACATTGTATAAGTTGGTAGCTTATAACTTTTCAGTTTTTGCTTCCTTCTCAAGTCTGATAATTTTCCCTTAAATTTTATTATTTATACTACTGCTGTAAATTTTTTCACGAGTCCGTATTTAACCTATGGGAAGATACATGGAGGGGGAAATTACCTCTAACAAAAGATTGTAGGTACTTTAAAACCAAATATTTCAGAAACAGATCTCTAAATCGAAAAATGGTGTTCTCTTGTCAATCTTATAATCTTTGCAAAGATCTATTCAACGATACCCTATACGATGGGTTATGTGACATGAAAAAAATTACACCCCATTTTACTTATATGGGAGCCACTCCAAAAAAAATTTTTTTTCATGATTTTTTCTACCATATTTGTGCCATGATTAATCATACCCATACAAAACTGCAGCTTTCTAGTACTTATAGTCCTCTTAGTTCCTCGTTTACAACGGAACCCTAAAAAAAAATAATTTTACTATATTTTTCTCATTTTATTACCATTAAACAATCCATTATCACTTATCATTGGAAGAAACGATACATTTTGACATAATGATCATAAAAAAGGAAATTGTGAAAATCCATTGATTTCCTTGAGTATGCCATGATGAGAGGGAATAAAAAAAATTACACCAAAAAATACCCGGCAAGATTCGGATTTTTAATCTTTAAGCTATCCTTAATTCAAATCCATTGGTAGATTACGGCACTCAGTTTTGTATACTCAAATACTTCCAGGGCCTGCTCTTTTACATAATAATTACGCAGGTGCCTATGGGTTCAAAAATCTCTTGCCATATGGTGTACCATGGTAAAAATATTTTAACAGACGTTTCTAGAAGGGGAAAAGGATTCTGATGGGTTACTAATTATTAATATTGGAAGTCCGATAAATCTGAAAATATTGATATTATCCGAATTAACGTTTATTTTAATAATGTTGAGTGTTAATCTACCTTTAAATATCTTGTAATTGAAACAACTAAATAAGTAATAAGTTCACAATCAGCTATCACCCTCTCTTGCCTTAACCTTCTCCCTTTTCCCTACAAAGACGCTCTAAGTCAAATTACAAACGAGCGGACGGATATTGTGAATCTTTATGTAGTTTTATGAAAACTACAACGCCGACGTTTACGAATTGTAGTTTATAAGAATAAATATTCACAATGTCGCTCCGCCCGTTTATAATTTGGCTTAGATATTGTAGAAAATATATTGTATATTATTACAATAGTTTTGCATGAAAATAAGTTGTATGGCGGACAGTTAAGAGCTATTCGTGTGTATGCTCGAGTTACTCTTCATTAATACCACCACGGTAATGACTGACGTACGGTGGACATTCTTCCGGGAAATCGAGAACTGTCCTATTTTAAAATTACATTTAAGATCATTATTGAAATCCTCTAAATCATAATTTGTCTTTATTCGTACACCGATTTCAATTTGAGCTTGTTCTTTCTCTAAATACTCAAAAATATTAAGGTAACTTAAGGTTTTTTTAACCTTAAAGAAAACTTCGATTCAAAAATTGGATTCGAACATTTTTTAAGGAGCGGTTTAGTAGTTTTTTTGTGAAGATCGAGCCTGAAGAAACCACAAATAAGGTTTAGAAAGTTGCGGCCTATTACAGTAGTGTAGTGCTTAAGTATTACTTGCAAGATGTTGATCTGATGAAATTAAGATTTTAATCAGTGGACATCAGTGGATTGATGATAACTATGAATGATGATGATAACTATGATGAAATAGAAAAGTAACTGTACCGTGTACCCGTCAATTAAACTTGACACTCATATATTTTTATTGACTATCACTCTCAACCGAATAATTGTCCACTATTATTGTAAATCATGGCGAGCCTACTCCTACCAATTAACGGTCCGCTGTGACAGACAGACGGACAATTTACACGCCGCCCTCGCACTGAAAACTTTAGAAACGGCGCAAATAAAACCAATAGTAAATTAACATGAAGAGATAAGGAAGACGGAGCTATCGCGGTGAAACAACCGTGAGGTCACGGTGACTCAGTGTCGAAAGTATACAGCCAATATGGCCTCTAATGCAAAGAAAGACTAAACTAGTTACTAATACCCCAATGTCTTTCTTTGTAAGATACTAGCTTTTACCGGCGGCTTCGCTCGCGTCCTTAATTTTAATTCATTTTTAATATAAAGTATCCTATATCCTTTTAATACCTAATAAGAGTAAGTGTACAAATACTCGTATTAATGATGATCGGTGGAGTAGTTTTGTCGTGAAAGCGCAACAATCAAACTTACATTCACATTTATAATATTAGTAGGGATGACACTAGCTTTTAGCCGAGGCTTCGCTCGCTTACGTTCTTCCTTTGTAATAAAAGGAATCCTATGTTCCTTCTAATACTTCTAAGTATATGCATATAAAGTTTCATGATGATCGGTTAGTAGTTTTGACGTGAATGCGTAACAATAAAACTTATATTCACATTAATTGTAATATTAGTGTTTTTTTTCTTTTTTTTTTTATGGTATAGGAGGGCAAACGAGCAGTCGGAGCCATTTTCATGACTACCGACGCCCACAAACATCCACATAGAGGCTATACGGATGCGCTGCCCTCCTTTCTCCTCCTACCTCCATGGGCCACCGGCTACTTACACACCGCACGAAACGCGGCAGCACAGCTGTCACTTTACGCCGGTCTCGTGTAAGCGAGAGGTACCTCCCCGGTCGTGCCGGCCCAATTCGACTGCATGCAAGCATGCAGTGTGGCACTACCTCTTACTAAAATACTAGCTTTTACCCGAGGCTTCGTATGTGTTTGTGGGTGTTTGCGTGCGTACGGTCGT
>LUGF01044456.1:589189-600050 GCA_001625245.1 Calycopis cecrops
ATAAATGTGTTCTTTATAGGAAAAAAATGGGTAACTTCGGAAGGTGATTTGGCACACGAAAGAAAGCTCTAGAATGGGATGTCCACCGTTGCAACTGCACTTAGTGCAATCGTTCTGTTATACGGGTTTTCCTAAAAGGGTTTTAAAAAAGAAGGTTAGGATTAAATACTTTTGCAATTATTGGGCAAGAGCGAGTGCCACGCGCGGATGTCTGTCTCAAACTGAAGTCTGGTACTATAAGCTTGGCATGAGAACTATCACAAGAGCTGACTAGGTCAGGTTGGCAAGTGGTGAGCGATATTACATACATAGAGTGTATATAACAGTTCGTACGTCATAGACAAAAGTGTTTTCCCCTTATTCTCATATTCCTGGTGGACGGTAGTCCGACACGAGAGTTCGTAAAGAAATCGGACGCAGGATCTACGCCATAACATGCTCTCCGAGGCACGTTAACCACCGCCAATTTACTAACTCCGGACTGCTAGTAGAAATCAAAAATCTCTGTAACACTTTTTGGTCCAACCCGGGATTCTAACCTAGGATCTCACGATTATGGTTGAACATGCTTACCCTAGACCAAGCGGTGATCATACCATAGATATATACTTAGTCTGGCCATAAATACTGTTACAATTAAATAAAATATAATAGAATAAAATAAAAAAATAAAAAAATATTACTTGAATTTGGAATCTATCATTTTTATACGATTGTTCATCGTTTTCTTATTTTAGCGCCGATTCATCGTACAATACTTTGCGATATTAAAATAAAGTGGGGTGATAAAGAGAACAGAATCGCTTTGATTGCATTACACGAAGTAGGTATAGAGCCAAATGCAGTTTTAAAACTCTCCATACACTTGCTATTAGTTAAATATTTGTGTACCGGGCTATCAATAGGTATAACGAGACTTCCTCTGTTTGTGATAGAGGACAAGGTCTATCCAGATTCGGTCAGTTAGTATAAAAATAGTTAATAATAATAAAAGTTCGTAGTAATGTGTGTTTTTTCTCTCATCCTTCCATTTTCAAAACCACGGAATACATACATGTTATACATGTTAAATTAATTTTGGCAATTAGAAGACCATTTGGTAAATTTTAATCTACTTCTATAAAATTGTGTATCTTTTTTTCGCAAGCGTAGCTGTGAGCGGGAAGCTAGCAATATTACAAAGGAGAGACTTCTTGACTATTATAGGATCATAAATCTAGTTCGGAAATAATGTTTGTTGTGTCAAACGCTATCTAGCACATTAGGTTAGGGTTGACGCACACAATTCGCCCGAGAAGAGAAACATCTCCATTTTATTATCATCAGTTAATATTAGCATTTTACTAAACGAACAAAAGAAGAAGCTTTTTATAGTATAGGGGGCAAACGAGCAATCAGAGCCATTTTAATGACTACGGACTAAGAGATTAAACATTATCCTCCTTATTAATAAACATAGAATTGCTATATCCAAGTAATAACCTAGTAATAAACTGACATCTGTCAAATTCCATACTTTTTATGTCTTTTAATATGGAATTTGACAGATGTCAGTTTATTACTAGGTTATTACTTGGATATAGCAATTCTATGTTTATTAATAATGGGGATTATGTTTTGCCCTCCTTCCTCACCTCTCCCCTCCGTGGGTTACCGTTCATTGCAGCCACGTCGGGCAGGCACGACCGGAGATCGTCTGTTGCTAATACGATAGCGCCTTAAACTTGTTATGTTTCTTTCAGTTCGCGAGTGGGTAGTGCCCTAATGGGAAGTGATAGGTTCAAGGTGGGCAACGTACCTAAGTAGCAGTGCAGATGTTAATGGGAGTCGGTAGTTACCACACAAACATTTTCACGACACCAATAGACATCCGCACATGCGGGCAACACATCCTTCCACCAACCCGCTCTATGGGCCACTGAATACACATGGATACTTTAAGACCGGATTACGGATAAAAAGGGACAGTAAAGCAGCACGACTAGAAAGGTGGCTCTCTCTCTCATGATACCGTTCGAAAGCTTGGCCAGCCAGTGTGGTGAAACCACACGAAACGCGCCTAGCTGTCACTGGTTCTGGTGGCCTGGTGGTGGTGGTTCTGACGGTGACCACTGTTTCCTGCTATGACACGGGAGAAGGACAGGAGGGCAACGCATCTGCGTAACGATAATGTGGGTATTTGTGGGCCCCATGTGTGCCCTTAAACCACGAAATAAAAAGACAAACATAGCTGATGAGGCATCCGCCATTCTGCCTGAAGGTTTAACTCCAGTAAATTGGACATTATTATGAGCTTAGCGACAAGCGTGGAACCCACGAACGACTATGAATGGGTTCTAAGAAATTCCAAAAGCCTTTCAAGAGTACAAATGTAAATAAATGTAAAGAGGACATTTTCTAAATAAAGGACTGAATCGTATCTACGATTATATAAGTATGCTGTATTTTCAGGCAGAATAAGTACATATTATAAAGCTCTTTCTTGCCACATTGTTTTGACATATTTTAGCAAGAGATACCATGCTATATAGCAGCTGAATGGAACCGGTACGACCAGGGAAATACCTCATATTCACTTGATATCACTATTGTACAGCGACAGCTACGCCGGATTCCTGCGTTTCGGTTGTCCATTCGAGAGGAGGGATATAAGGAGGGCATCATTCAATTATGCAGATATTAATGGGCGTCGATAACCCCCGACTGCTCACGTGTAAGGACACACATACTGTTTTCGGTTCAATTATATTATTCGGTAACCTGCCTTGATCTAATATTCAATGCATGTTACCGAATATATATCACAAATAATAAAAAAAACTCATAATTTCTTAACAAACCAAAGTAAAGACTTATTGTTGTTGATGTCTAAATAATCGGAGAGGATCTTTAATAATTGTAAAATGTTCAGAAAAATAAAAATTTACTCCACTTAGATATTGTAAACGGCAATCCTAAAGCCGTGCTAGGCCGGTACCTCCTCGCTTACAAAGGGGAGAAAGAAGGGAGACAAAGGGTATGGAGCCCAGCAAAATATCTGCACAACCTGTATGTGAATGCTTAATGACAGTAACAGGTTCAAATTAACACTTTAACAGCCTATCACGCACTGAGTACGTCCCAGCTCGATTGTCTCAGGTCGCTGATCACGTCATCAGTACGACACAGACTTTCTTATTGTTTGTTTTAAAACGACGTCCTTGGTTCGTGTTCCGCGTGTGTGCGAAGGAGTGTGATGCTTTAGCTACGCACGCATGTTCAATTCAGGTAGATAGGTTACTTGGTGTGAGTGAAATAAGCGATCGAGTAACGCGGTGAGGTTGCAGTGTGTGTGTCGAGTGCGCAGTGCATGTTTGACTTTTTTTCTTTTTCATTTTACCACATTTTTTTAAATACATTTATAAATAAAAAAAACTAATTTACATATGCTTTTTATTTTTATCCTTAAAGTAGACAAGTCAAATAGTATAAATAAAAAAAATTATAGTTTTATCACATATACCTAGTTCTCATTTTATACATTTTGCAATATCGGCAAAAATCGCCGGCGAACCAGGTAAAGCGCGTATTAAAACGCTCGGCTGTCAAATTGTTAATCTGCAATCTATTTTTCATCTCGATATTTCCACGGGATCGAAACTTACGCGGGTGAAATGGCGGAGCGCAGCTAGTATCAACTATTATGTAATACGCTTATTATGAGCAATTTCAGATTGCGTGAATTATAAATACAATTTAATTCTTATCAATTTTTGTCAGCCTTTCGTATTATAAAACGAATCACGTTCGCAAGATAAAAAGTGAAAATGTTTTTTATCAGCAACTTTCTAGAACGTTGATAGCTTTGCATTAAAATTAATAGTATACATATACCTTTTCCCTAGTAATTTACGACTTTCCCTTTATAGAATAGTTTTATTTGCTCTAAATGACTACGATTAAGCTAAGAATAGTTATCAGACAAAATCTACGCGTTCAGTTGGGTAAAATCTATCTCTACCTACATCAATCAACATCATTAACAACAGAAAATTTTCACGCTAGTTCCCTAACGAGGTAGGCAAATAGTATAGATATAGGTAGGTATATAAATAAATCGTCGTACAAAATAATGTATAACGATTATTGTGAAAGAGAGAGTAATTGCATCATAAAATCAGTTTATTCAAACGTTAAGCTTTTAAAAGATGAATGATTTTTCATAATTGTTTTTCTTTGATATTAAGCTTAGTTTGATCATTGAGCAATTAATATTTTTAAATGTGTTTGTTATTAGTGGAAACTTGCTGATTTTTGTATATTTTATATTTAATAACTGTTTGTTTTCCAAAAAAAATTAAAAAGTAATGTTATGTGATTTCAGATTACAACCTACAGGTACCAGTACCAATTTTCATAATCCAAATTTCTCAAAGACCATCTAAAATCACTACTACCGTTACCCGGGCGATACAAACTTTTAATTGATTTATACATATAACAAGTAATTTATTTAATTATAACTAGTTTATGAATAAAAATTAATTTAATTTCAGTAACCAAGTTATGGTTATTTCTTTTTTATTTATAATTTTATACCAAAATGTTACAATGTATATTAATTTAAATAGGTATAATACATACATAAATTTTGTTTAGCAATTTATTGTACCTAAACTCCACTGCCATTCTATTGTATGAATTTACGTACAAGCTTTTGGTCAGAAATTCGTAAAACTTAACTGAATAATATTTTTATCCTTATCACTTTACGTACGTAAAACCTAAATATCAGGCTAAAGCAAGAATTATTAACAAATCGATCTCATTCAAAATCAAATCAAAAATCAAAATATTTTTATTCAAAATAGAATTTAAAAAATTGCTTTTTGAACGTCAAAAAAATTCTACCACCGGTTCAACCCTAGCCCTGTCCTGAGAAGAACCGGCGAAACAAACTCAGCGGGACTCATTTTTTTCATCATTGTAGGTACATTCTTGATTAATAATTAAATTTACAATAAAAAATATAATTTACTTACATTTATTTTTATATAGAAGTAGCCTGGGAGGAGGATACTATTCCCAAGGTGTGGTATCTGTCATAAAATCTATTACTTTGTAATATCCCTTACCACACAAGCGTTCTTTAACTACTTTTTTAAATTTGTTGATTGAGAGTTTTTGAACGCTTTCTGGGATCTTTTTGTAAAGGCGTATACATTGATCTCTAAAGGAATTCTTTACTCTGCTGAGTCTATGAAATGGTACATCTAGTTTGTGCCTGTTCCTAGTATTTCTATCATGATTAGCACTCTTTTCATTGAATTCAATAATATTCTTACGTACATACAAAACATTTTCTAAAATGTATTGAGAGTGTACAGTCAGTATCCCAATTTCTTTAAATTTATCCCTAAGTGATGTAGTAGAGGCTAGTTTATATATTGCCCGAATAGCTCGCTTCTGCAGCACGAAAATAGCATTTATGTCGGCAGCATTTCCCCACAACAGTATGCCATAAGACATAATGCTATGGAAGTAACTAAAATAAACTAACTTTGCAGTATATTCATCTGTAATTTGTCTAATTTTTCTAACTGCAAATGCTGCAGAACTAAGTCTATTCGCAAGTTTAGTGATATGGGGACCCCACTGAAGTTTAGAGTCTAGTGTTATCCCTAGGAATATTGTCGAATCCACTAGATCTAGAGTTTCACCATTTAATAGTACATTGGTTGGAACCTGTCTAACGTTAGGTACGGTAAATTTAATACATTTAGTCTTTTTACTATTCAGTAGTAAATTATTGACACTAAACCAATGTATAATCATAGAGAGAGAACTATTTATTCGTCACAATTCATTTGTTGTCGCTTATGCTTAACAATAAAAGACGTATCATCGGCAAATAGGACTATCTCTTGATTATCTTTAACTAGATAGGGCAAGTCATTTATATATACTAGGAAAAGAAATGGTCCCAAAATGGACCCTTGTGGGACCCCCATTTCTATTTTAGTGCCGGTCGATCTCTTTTTATTTACCTCAACCCTTTGAGTTCTATTATTTAAATAGGAAGTCAAGAGGTTGAGCGCCGCGCCACCTATACCTTTATTATGTCGTACTCATGAGTATTATGTCGTACCTACTCATAAGTATTAGGTCGTACTCATGATTATTATGTCGTACTCATGAGTATGAGGTCGTACTCATGAGTATTATGTCGTATTCATGAGTGTTAGGTCGTACTCATGAGTATTAGGTCGTACTCATGAGTATTAGGTCGTACTCATGAGTTAAGTCATACTCATGAGTATACGAGAATACGGTCCTACAAAGGGATTCGTCTGCAAAAAGCTCTCATCAAATTGGCCACTTCTGGTGTTTAAGTAGTAGATACTCGTAATTATTATTAATTATTAGACCCTACAGGAGATTCGTCTCCGAGTGGCCGAATGAATGAGGTGGCCAAATTTAATAAGAGGTACCTCTTATTAAATTTGGCCACGTCTGGTGATATAGCGTGCGTCCGCCTTAGCCTCGTTACTTATACATTCAATCAGCATCGCAGCGGCGCGGCGGATCGATCCATCTCGACCACGTCAATAAAGCCGTCACAGCCTCCGATATGCCACGACCCTCACGACGACGTATAAATTATTGCCTGGGATCTGATTACTTTTGCACTGTGCTCATATCGAAACATACAGTAACTCTGGCCCGCTTCGCTTAAAGCGCTGTAATAAACAAAAATGTGTGTGCTAAAGCAGATCTAAACACCACACGACTGAATCAAAACTTCATACACGAAACATGGGCAATAAGAGGGAGAGGAAAAATAATGTGCGCGCGCACCATTCTTTCTTGCTCTTACAGTAACTCTTAAACTTTTTTTTAATGGTATAGGAGGGCAAACGAGCAGTTGTAGCCATTTTCATGACTACTACGCCCATAGACATCTGCATAGACTACAGATGCGCTGCCCTCCTTTCTCCTTTCACCTCCGTGGACCACCGGCTACTTACACACCGCACGAAACGCGACAGCACAGCTGCCACTTCACGCCGGTGTCGTGTAAGCGAGAGGTACCTCCCCGGTCGTGCCGGCCCGTGGCACTACCTCTTACTCTAACTTCCGTTGGTCTCACCGATCACACTTTTCGTAACGTTCTCGTCGCGCATTCATCAACTTACTCCCCAACTCAAGCGTGCATAAAGAGGTTTTACTTCAAAAACTGTATGTACCTGTGACACACGATCCCTCTGAAGTTTATACCTTATCTAAGAACGTGATTCTGGCGAAAATGGTGCGCAAGAATTGTAATCGCAGTTAGCGCGTTAAAGCGTAAGATTGTACGCTGAGTTAATATTTCACATGATAAAAAATAATGTGTTGTGTTGTGTATAGCCACACACAAAGCTATGTATAATATACCGAATTAACATGGTTAAAACTTAAAGCATTATATTCACAAAAACAATTGTAAATCAAAAACTTTTCTTGGGGATTCTTTCTGGTAAATTGAATTTTATCAGATCCCTCTACGTAAGTCCATGATGGTCCTGATACCCCGTCAGGCGAAATCCTATCCTGCCCTATTATCACAAACGCCGAATTTGCGAATTGTGGTGATGAAACTCTTCCGTCCGCTAAAAAATCAAATTTTTCATTATGAAGACCATATTTGTAGTGAGTACCCAACTGGTCAGGACTTATCATTTGTCTGATCTTGGACAAAACGTGCTCAGATACATACCCTCATTCTTATATTTCGAATTGACGGCAGTCTAACAGGTAGGTGTAACACCACCTTTTTCAACTCTCTGACTTTGGAATATTATTAGGAAAACACTGTAAATATTTTCCCACCAGTTCCAACCAGATCTCAAAGACCTCACGATGTATCAAGTTGAAAATATTTACAGTTACCACGAAACAGCCAACCCTGCATATTATGTATCTCACTGATCTCAGTTTACCTGAACTGAACATAATGCTTACTTTGTAGTAGCTCGAATAGCCGGGTATTATGTACATCACATAATGATCTCAACTAGATGCATTTAAAGTAAAAAATTGCGGGTTGCTGTACTTAATGTGAATTTAATGCAATGCCTTACATTGTTGTAGAGATTCAAGAATCCGCTCATTATGCAATATGTACGTTAATACCCCGACTTACGCGAACCGGGAGTTTTCAAATATCACTTCTTCAACTCGTGAACTTATCAGCTAAATATGAGTTCCTAAGTTCCCCACTCCGCCCCCGCGCGGCCGCGGCTCCCGCTCCGCTGCCCGCAAGATTCGAGGCAGCAGCCTTACAAATCTCAACTTATCCTTAAATTCTTGCAGCAACTCGTGAAGCGGCGTTCACATACGCCATCACCTCTGCGGGTGTGACGCACGCGCTCACCTCCGCCTGCGCCAGGGGCGACCTGCCCGCCTGCGGCTGCACCACTAACAGGCAAGTGACGTTCACATTCGCCATCACCTCAGGGGCGACCTGCCCGCCTGCGGCTGCACCACTAACAGGCAAGTGACGTTCACATTCGCCATCACCTCTGCGGGTGTGACGCACGCGCTCACCTCCGCCTGCGCCAGGGGCGACCTGCCCGCCTGCGGCTGCACCACTAACAGGCAAGTGACGTTCACATTCGCCATCACCTCTGCGGGTGTGCCGCACGCGCAGGGAAGATACCTCTTGTTTACACGATACCGGCGTAAAGTGACTGTGCTGTCTTCGTTTCGTTCGGTGTGTAAGATACCGATGGCCCATGTAGGGGGAAGAGGAAAGCAACGCATCCGTATAACTATACGGATGGCTATGGTGTCGCACATAGTCAGGAAAAAGGCTCTGACTGCTGGTTGGCCCCCTTCATCTCTATAATCATCATCATCATCAGCGATTATTAGTCCACTTCTGGTCATTGACCCTCCTTGGGAATACCAAGACGACCGATCGCCTGCTACTCGCATCTATCGCGGACCATCCATTGCACGGAGGTCGTCTTCCCACCTGGTCGACACTACCCGATCATAGAAGTAGGTATTAGGAAGTAGGTACTCGCTTCATTGCGGATAAAGCAACGCATCAGCAAAACTTCAGGTATCACTATCGTTTAAGGATCTTCTTCATTTTCGTCTGTGCAGGCGGCGCTCACAGAATCCCTCGGAGCAGTTTCAGTGGGGCGGGTGCGGGGAGGCGGCGTACGGGACGAGGTTCGCGCGCCGCTTCCTCGACTCGAGGGAGCTCGAGGAGGACGCGAGGAGTCTCATGAACCTCCACAACAACCGCGTCGGCCGGAAGGTGAGCGAGGTACTGCACTTGTTGACGGGCTGCGGTGGCACGTGGGCTGGTGGTGGGTAGTTCAATACATGTAAGATATTATTCATACTAATATGAGGAGGAAACACTTGTGTGTTTGTATCTATGTTTGTAATGTTGTCACACAAAAACTACTATACTGATTTGAAAAATTTTGAATGCTGCATCTTCATAGATATATTAAATATTTAAAAAAATGGGATCCCAAATAAAACTACAGATAAGCTAACTACGCAGAGTACAATATTATGCACAAGTTTCGAAATAGGTATATAGATACCTATTATTATAATTTAATGTATGTATGTATGTATACTAAAATAGTAATATTATGTGTACTAAAATATGTAGAAGAGATTTACTTAAAAATAAATAAATAGAAAATAAAATAAATAAATGAATCAACACGTGTTAAAGACGAAAGAGACTGACCTCCACGACACGGGGAGTCCTAGTGTGGGGGCCAGTGGATAATGTATAAGTCACGTATATTATGTATTTCTTGCACAATTAAAAAAAAAAAAGAAAAAAGATAGAAGAAGAACCGAGAAAACGTTGCAGAGGATGTGCAAACGGAACTACCGAAGATTATGAAGATGATGAAACTGCAGTTCCAGATGATGCACCAATACTAAATATGTTCAAACTCTTGCTAAAGGGTAAAAATGTCGCAAATCAACTGCTCGTAAACCCAAAGTATTGGCTCCAAAATCTGAACAATTGGTTCCACACCTAAAGCCTAAGAAACCTCTTTGGTGCCACAACATCAAGAACCTAAAAGGCTGTCATGTTCGCAGATCATTTAAGCTATTGATGTTGCGACACCAAAGATGTGTCTTGGGTCTATGTCCGATTGGTAGTAACTTACGAAAATTGAACTGTGGACCGCACGAAATGCACGAACAGCGTCCAATAACAACACTATTAAGTCGTTTAAAGTACGCAATCGAAATGTCGGAACATATCTTTAGAGCAATTCCTTCGAGCACACGGCGCGGGTATAAAATTAACGTACACGCAAATACGTGACCGCTGTGGTCCCGTCTACACTTGTTCGTGTTGCTCGCGATGCGACGGTTCGGTTGCATACGCATAAACCTTTGCATGAAAGAATTTCTATTTTACTAATATCTCGTATACATAGATTCGTTTCTGTTATGGACTATAATTTCGCCATAGAAAGCAGAGAGGATCAGCGTGACAAGATATGAATATGCAACACTTGCTTAGAGGGAGAATGCCATCTGGCTCCCGGTACTTCCGTCACTGAACGTTCGATGCTAACCCCGATTTTTAGGCCCTACGAGTCGGACACAACCCGCCCCTAACATCCGGCATGGGTGAGCGTCCATTATGGATTTATCCGTGTAAAAAATACATAGTCAAAGAAAGAAAGTATTTTACAAGATTTGCTATGGTTATCTTAGCAAGTGATGAAGATCTATAAAAAAGATCAAAATAATTTCTGACGAAAGTCGGACTCGATGCAGTCAAGGGAAATATAGTAATTTATTTGAAAATTTAGCAAGTGCACTTATGTATTATATATTATGG
>LUGF01044462.1:0-18281 GCA_001625245.1 Calycopis cecrops
CATCCCATCAAATTGTCACTTTAAATCGATTACCAATTTTAATGATAGGTATTATTTGCTGCAACACTAACTTATTGAATTCCGATTTGATATTTCCGAATACCGCCATTTTATTTTTATATACAAACAATCAATATTATGTTTTATTTTGTGTTCATTTTAATACCCGGGTTTTTCACACATATTTAAATTTTCCATACGATGAAAAAAAATAAAAAAATAATTATAATATTACTTCTATTTTGATGCAAGAGAAAAATCCATACCA
Source organism: Calycopis cecrops (assembly GCA_001625245.1). Taxonomy (NCBI): domain Eukaryota; kingdom Metazoa; phylum Arthropoda; class Insecta; order Lepidoptera; family Lycaenidae; genus Calycopis; species Calycopis cecrops. The sequence continues at coordinate 269 of LUGF01044462.1, forward strand.
TCAGCTGGCTTTCTCCTTTGGCGAGTCAACTATATTTATTTATATCTTTCTAACTATACATACTACATGTATGTATTGTTAGAAAGATGTAGAACAACAAGTCATAGACCCGCATTTTTCTGTGCTCTTTAAGTTCAATGATATAAAGATATTTTTAACGTTGTATGGAAATCGCCCGTAGATTGAAATTCGATCTAAGTGATTTTTTTTTGTATTTAAAAAATAAATATCTTGACATGTTTTGTCATTGTGAACCTGTCATTGTTATTACGGTAAATAATTTGTACTAAATCTATAATCTATGATGATCAATAATAATTATTTTATGCTCTACTTCCGTTGTGTAGTGTAAATATTTTTTGTTGGTCTTTAGTGATAGTACCTAACATTTTACCTCTAAGTGCGCGAGAACTTTTTTCACTTTAATTAATTAAATTTACGATGCCGAGGAGAAGACGACCTGACAGGTCATCGTAGTCAATCAATTGTGCGAAGAACCACCTCACGAACTAACCGCACTGATGACCAGATACAGACCGAGCAAAAAACTAGTCGTATTGCTATGTCAGAGTTGCGGTCTTTAGTGAGTGACAATGAAGTAGATTGACTTAGAATGCAACGAGTTCGTGCACATTAAACACAACAACAGCGAGAACGTCATAATGAAATTGAGCGCCGCCGCAGACGGACTGCGTCTGCGGCGCTGTGATCCTGGAACGAGCTGCGTTCCACTATGATCCGGTTCCGGATCACAAAATGTGTTTGGTGGGGCCATGATTTTGTTGTCAGGTGATTTTCGTCAGACTCTTTCAGTTATTCCCCGATCGAATGTTGCTGATGAACTAAATACATGCCTGAAATCATCAAAATTGTGGCGGCACGTTAAGACACTCTAATTAACAACTAACATGAGAGTGTTTTTGCAACAAGATGAAACTGCAAATGTGTTTTCGAAGCAGTTATTAGACATTGGAAATGGTAACGTCGCAGTGGACAACTCGACCGGATTCATAACATTTCCCAAAGATTTCTGTCACACCACTGACTCAAAAGAGGAGCTTATTCAGCGTGTTTTTCCTGTTATAGCTTAACAGTTTACTAACCATAATTGGCTGAGTGAACGAGCGATATTGGCGGCGAAAAATAAAGATGTCGATGATCTTAATGCGACCATTCTGAATTTTCTTCCGGGACAGTAGATTTCCTTCAAATCAGTTGACACTATTATAAACCAGGATGACGTAGTCAACTATCCAACGGAGTTTTTAAATTCACTGGATTTGCTTGGACTACTACCTCACAATTTAAAATTAAAAGTGGGATCAGTTGTCATCATGCTGCGTAACATAAATCAACCTCGACTGTGTAATGGTACATGAATGGCTGTGAAAAATCTAATTAATAACGTCATTGAAGCAACAATAATAAAGGGAAAATACAAAGGAAAGGATGTCTTAATCCCGCGTATACCGATGATTCCAACAAATTTACCATTCGATTTTCAATGTCTACAGTTTCCCGTACGTCTAGCCTTTGCGATGACGATAAATAAATCGCAAGGTCAGTCGTTGAAAGTTTGCGGAATCAACTTGGAGTTTCCCTGTTTCGCGCATGGACTATTTATACGTCGCGTGTTCGCGCGTCGGAAAACCGTCATATTTTTTTAATTTACGCGCCACAAAATAAAACAAAAAATATTGTTTATCAGAAAGCTTTAAATTGATTAATAGACTATCATAACTGTAGATTAATACCAAATTAAAATCTTATAAATAGCCATTATTTTAAGAAAACTTCGTTTTGAAAGTATCTAATAGTGTTGAGTGACTATTTTTAAGCAACATCAATTGTACATTATTTTTAAACTTTTTTTTCTTACAACTCAACTAATTATTTTTGTTTGTTTTAAGTTTTCCTTTTAAGAATAACTTTTGTTTATTTAAAATTTATTTTAAATAGTAATATTTATGTTATACTAGCTGTACCCTGCGTGCGTTGCTACGCGTGGCGCCATCTATCGAATATTTGACGTACCAACTCAGAAAACTTCGTGGGCTCATGCACAACAACTTTCATCATCATCACATCACAAATTACCATGCTATAAATAACGCACAAACAAACATTCATTTTTATATATAAATATATATTACTTGTGTGCGTGTGTATGTCACTGAACTCCTCCTGGACTGATTTTGAGGAAATTATTTGCGTGTGTGGTTTAGATTCACAAATCAGCCCGGAAGATGGCGCTGCAGTCGGTATCTCGAATAAACAATATTCTAGGGTACGCGTTGACAATTCGGCCACATTGTTAGAAAGACAGAAAGAAAGAATAGTTTATTTGTGATATATAAATGTACATGTTACCTTACTATCTAATTATCTTCAATCACAAATTGGTCGTAACTCAGTATTTGCTGATTTTCACCAGCACTGGTCTACTGTTGAGGATATTTAGTGGAGCCACGAAATAGATACACTATCTACACTGAGTACAGAATAAAAACATTTTAAAACTTTACATAGAAATTTTACAAAACATAGCATGTGACATAAAACACATACGGGTGCATTATAAGTGATTATAGAACATACGCAGGATGATACATATACAACGAGTCATCCATTTCGTATACATATAACATAGAAGCGTGCTTGACATGGAGAATTAACAAAATAGTAATGAAAAAAATAAAAATTTTAATAACAAAAGGACAGTATTTGAGTTTAACTAATTGGAATAAATTAACTATTCATTTTATACGGCAATGAAATATATTATTTTAAAACATAGAAGGTGCAGCAAATGCGACACGGGTAGAAGCTACGGGTAGAAGGGATTCGTAAGACAAGAAGGAAATGACAAGATAATTACATTAATATTCAATATACCCCTTTAAAAAAGCGCTAGTGTCTAGTCTATACGCCTCCTCGTTTTTCTGATGTTGAAAAATAAACATTTTTAATCTAACTCTAAATGATCGGATATGCTGAAGATTTCTTTCTCTGTTATTCCAACATTTGGAGGCTGCGTAGCGGAAACTATCTCTTAAAGCTGCTGAACGTTCGGTTGAAAGCTACTTCGCACACTGGCGAGGTCGGCGAGAGCTCTGCTCCGACATCCACGTCAGCTTCTCGTAGAGACACATAGGCCGCTTGTATTTTAGGATCTCAACTAATCAACATGCTAAATTTAACTTACGGTGATGTTTCATTTTAAGAATGGAATGTTGGTTAAGAAAAAGTGTAATATGACCTTTTAATAAAACAATAAAACCTTAAACTTTAAAACCGTGCACAGGCATTCTGTACTCTTTGTTTCAGTTGTTCGGGCCAATATACGTGAGCCAATGACAGCGTCCATGTCATTGAGATTGGATAAGACTCGGTTAATCGCAGCCGTAAGTCCTGGTATAAAATCTTTAGAGTAGAGTTATGGACATTTTCAAACCGTAGGCTTGCTATCCATAAGTAAACCTAGATTACATGCTTCGTACACACGTTCGATAGGCTCGTCTGCAAGCATTACACTTTTTGTCATACGGAGATCCTTTAACTGATACTTGCTACTAAAAACTTCGGATTCAGTAGTAGGTAGGCAATTATTTTTGGACCATCCGACTATTCGAAAGAGATCCTCATTCAACTTTAAAATAGCACGATCAATTTCAGGGAGTCTACAAGAGATATACAGTTACACATCATCCGCATACAAATTTGCAATTTATTATGGGATTTTGTATATCTGCTGAATATAGTGCGAATAAAGCTGGCCCTAAAATGGAACCTTGTGGCACGCCTCTTTTCACAGCAATTTTGATTGACTCAGCTGGAGAGTTACCGCCACAGCTCATCTTGACATTAGCTGTTAAACCATCGTAACGCTTCAGGATCAAAACCATAATAGCTTAGCTTCGAAATCAGCATGGCAATATTTATGGAGTCAAAGGCTCTAGAAAGGTCTAGCAGTTCCAGCACTGTGCACATACCTTATCCTGTGCGCTAAGAATGTTATCTGTTACATCGAGTAGAGCGGTTACGGTACTACCCTGTTTTCTGAACATGAACTGAAACTATAGTAAAATTTGATTTCTTTCCAGATATTCCATCAATTGCTTGCAAACACCTTTCTCTAATATTTTTAATAAGCACGGTAGAATACAAATAGGTCTAAGATCGTTAAGGTGGGCAGGATTCGCATGCTTAGGCATCTGTTTTACAATTGCTACTTTCCAGATATCTGGGTAGACGGATGTGATGATAGATTTATTAATTACAAAGTGTATAGCGTTATTGGAGTGGAGGAATGTCATATTCATATTATGTCATATGTTACACGATACCATGACAACATATTTTCCAATAATGAAAAGACAACGTCTGTCAGGCAGCTAATAAGCTAATACTTAAAAATATAATAATATTTCTAAAAAAACGTAGTCCAACGCTAGCTCGGATATGTAAACAAGCAGCTAATATCATGACATAAATAAGGATAAATACGTATCTATCCAATAATTTGAAAAATTATGCACAACAATTTCACATTGAAAACAATACATTTGAAGGGTACGTGATGGGCGCATGCGGGCTGATAATGATAATTATATCACAGCTCAAACATGTATTATTCATGGCATGTCATTACTATGTTATCTAACAGCTGCGTATCATATTTTTTCCCCGTCTAGAATGTACTTCAAACTTACACGTGTTCAATAAATTAACTTACTCGTACATACTATGATTAATCTAATTGGGCATGTATCAACAGAGATAAGGCTTGTTGATCTGATCTTGTAAAAAAAGTAGAGGAAAGATTTTTATAGTACGCACGAGTTATGAGTGCTGACGTTTAATATGCGATAGTATATCCTAAAACTTTTTTAAGGGATCAAACGAGGAATCGCCATGCCATGTTCGTGACTGCTGACGGCCATAGGCATACGCATAGAGGTTATACTGATGTGTTGCAATCCTTCCTCCGCCTCCCCTCACGAGCTACGTACACACCGCACGAAACGTAACAGCACAGCTGTGACTATACGCCAGTCGCACCTCTCCGGTACTAGCACTACACTACCTATTTTAATTTTTTTATATGCGTGTGACACATGAAGCGGCGTACGCCGTGCATACTGGTTTCTCGACCGCAATTTTACATCCATAAGGGCCGTGCTCTATCCAGACGGTTAGCAAACATCTTGCTTGTTTTTACGCTGTCATAACTGACATCTCGCTTACTCTATACTGGCGTAAAGTGACAGGTGCTAAAAAAATATGGCATCTTGCATCTGTCTTTCGAAGAAGCGCGTTACTAAAATAGTAGTTTATGCAACTGTCGTATAACGAAGGGTATTAAAACCCGAGTGTGAGTTTTCGAAACGAGCGAACGCGAGTTTCAAAATAGTACCTCACGAGTGTTTTAATACCCGCGTTATATGCATTTACATACACTACTTTATCTTCACTAATGCAATTAATCAATTAATCAAACATTGCGAAACATTAAATTGACGCGTTTTGCCCCATTCGTTGTTGGACCGACGACTGTTTGACCGACGAGGCGACGACTGCTTGACCGACGATTTAAAATGTAGTGTTCTTTGAAGATAAATATTTTTAATAAATACTTTAATTTGATTGCAAAAATTGCGGCGCGTAAATATATACTTTTTATAATTCAATGTTAAAATACTAGCTTCAATGTTGAAATATAATGTGAAAAAATCACATGACTTTACTTTTAAATTTCTACTAAACAGTAGATTATTCGTTGTCTGTGGCGTTCATTTTTGCTTTCATTTTTTGTAGAGCTTTGTCTCTTTCTCGCAAATCCTTCGCAAGCTGGCATTGAACCAATGAGAGCGCAGAAGCAGCGCGCGCAGGGCCAATCAGGAGCGAACGCGCGCTGTTAGGATTTTGAAATAAGGCTCTCTCACCACTCTCTCTCTCTCTCTCGCTCTCACACAGTGTTATAATGAGATTTACGACATCGATTTGAATATTATAACAACATGTCAAATTGCTTAAATTGAGTTTTTTGTTGTCTGAGCTATAACAGTAGTTATTATAAGTCAAGTATTGAAAACATAAGTAGAATGTTACAACATTAGTGTAGATAAAAATACTTACAGCATTTTCTAGCTTATAATCAGACAAATGGAGAATTCAGCGCAAACATTGAGAGCGTATAATTATGTAGATATAGAAGATTAATACCTACTTGAAAAAATTGATGGATTGATTGCCGACGAAATAAATGAATTCGTAATATCAACAGAAAGTGGAAGTGACACTGAATCTCATAATAGGTACTCGGAAGAAATTAGTGGTAAGAATTGCAGTATAGAAGATTTAAATCACAATGACCATAATTATTGTTTTATAATATAATATAATCGTAATAATTTGTTTTATTTTGTAATTATTTTATAAGTCGGCTATTGTGTCGTCTATTTATTGTAAGTTTTATATTTTTTTTATTACAAGATAATAAAAAAGAAAACAGAAAATAATGCCATAGTTCTTTTAAATCATTTAAACCTATATTATTATTATGAATATGAATGACTTCACTTCTGTAATCTGCATGAACTGCGATTGCAAAATGATTTAACAGACATAACATCATCATGTTTCAGATAATAAGATTTTTACAAATAGCTACAGTCACATCTCTGAAATGGTAAACGGCAGATGGTAAAAATATACATAATAAAATATAAAATATAACACACTCGAGTAAAATATAAATAAATAAAGATGTGAAGCAAGGAAATTAATTAAGTTAGCTTTAAGATTAATTCTGATTTAGATAATATTCTTTCAATCTTTGCTTAAAGAGTGACAGTGTCTTACAATTTCTAATTTCATGGGGTAGTGAATTCCAAAGTTTACTTGAATATATAGTAAAAGAATAAGATAGGAAGTCAGTGCGATGGGAAGGAATCTGCAGAAGAGAATGTTTTTGTGATCGACAAGGAGAGTCATGAGAATGAGCAAAGGAAAAGCGTTGACGAAGATATGATGGGGAAAAAGGATTGTGTAGTATATTATATAGGAAGCATAGAGTGCGAAAATTTCTACGGTGTCGGACACTTAGCCATTTTAACTGTTTGCGGTAATGTGTAACATGGTCATATATTTTTAAACCATAGATAAATCGCAAACCTAAGTTTTGAATTCTTTCAAGTTTGTTAAGTACATTTTCGTTGGCATCGGGGTAACAAATATCGGCGTAGTCTATAATCGGTTGTATAAGAGACAAGGCAAGAGAGATTTTGGTTGAAAATGGAAGAAAATTTTAAAGCTTTTTAGGGAATGGAAAGAGTAATATACTTTTTTACTGATCTCACTCACATAGTTCTTCCACGAAAGGTTGGAATCAATAATTACTCCCAGGTTTTTTGCCGAATCAGAAATCACAATTTGGGCACCGTCTAAAGTAATAAGTGGTAACGCTGTGATATCAAGTCTATTGCGTATACGAGAACTACCTATGATTAACGCTTTAGATTTTAATGGATTCACAGTGATACCAAATGATCTAGCCCATTCAACAATGCGGTATAGATCTTCATTTATGTGTGTGATAGCTGAAACAGCATCTGGTAATCCGTAAAGTGGCGATAAATTTGTAAATCATCAGCATAGAGATGATAGTTTGAAGATATTACATTGGTTATAGAATTGATGAAGACTGAAAAAAGAAGGGGAGAAAGCACGCCGCCTTGAAGAAGCACTAAGTTTGTCTCAATTGGAATAGGACATATTGATCTGAACACGCTGTGAGCGATCGTTAAGGTAGGAATGGAATCAGGCTAGGGCAGAATCAGAAACATTAACAGATTTTAGTACGCCGAGAAGAATGTCGAAATCAATAGAATTAAATGCCTGGCTAAAATCAAGAAGTATGAGGACTGTAAGAGCTTTATTCTCCATAGCCAAGCGAATGTCATCAGTGACGTTGACGAGAGCAGAAGTGGTGCTATGGCCTGGACGAAAACCAGATTGAAAAGAGTTGAGAAGATCGTTGGAATATAAGAAAGAAGAAAACTGTTTATAAACAATGTGCTCGAAAATTTTCGATAAGATAGGTAGAATTGATATAGGACGGAAATCTGCTAAGGAAGAAGGAGTCGTTACTTTATGTAAAGGAATAATATTTGCCATTTTCCAGGCCTGTGGAAAGGTACTTAAGGACAGGGAATAATTAAATATATGACTAAGGACTGGTAGCAAAAATGGAAGAATTAATTTTATCATTTTCAGGCATAGTTTGTCAAAACCAACGGCTTGTGATGAAATTGGCAATACTGCTACTTTGACGTGTGTTTCTTCAATAGGATTAAACGAGAAGGAAGGAAGTGGAGTTGGCAATTCAGACGAGAGTTTTAAGGTTTCATTTTTGATGGTAGAGCTTAGTCTTATAGGTTTGGGAAAATAATTATTTAGTGCGTCAAGGTCAAAGTCATTTGAGGACAAGATTGATAAAAGCGAGAGGCATTAAAAGAAAATTTTCTTACGAGAAACACGATGTATCTTCCTGATCAGCTGACTAAGTTCCATGACTAAATAACGATATCATGAGTCGTTATAATTTGTGGACATTTGAAGATTTCTTGAGTAAGTGTGACACTGAATTATCATTGTGTATTGCGATCGTTGATCATACCCTCCGTACGTGTGTAGGTAACGATTACATTATCGCCTACATCAAAGGTCGGCTAACGGCTTCAATGTGTTTACAGATTCGGTACAAATGTTTCCTTACGCAGGTCACAACAGGTCACTATAGTATGTTTACATTTTTACCAAATTATTATACTATTTAACTTCTTTAAATAGAGTATTTTGGTATACTTCTCTACTTTTTTTAAAGTTTCGGATTAACAGTAGGCATTTTTATACGGTAAATGGGACTTAATCGCGTACTATTAATTTATTTGAAGTATTTACCTCAACTCTCGACGTTTCGGCCGTAATCCAACTGCCGTGGTCACGAGTAGACGTATAAAAATGAATACAAATTGTTGAAGCTTAAAACAATTTAACAGTTGTTACGTTTATAAAGTTAAGTGTTAAAGGATAGTTAAGTTGTGGGAGATAAGTAAATAGATATGTGAAAGATAAGTGATATATAAGTGAAACAATATTCAGGGTTTGACCATATATTGAATATTAATAATAAACCACAGTTTCAACTTATACAAAGTTACAATCTCAGGATGTGGGTTATTTTGTTCTGAATTTCCTAAAATTTATGTTTGCAACCGCACAGATGACAGAGCTCTTAAGAAGTTACAAAATCCATCTACTTATATTCTTTTATAATCAGTAAAACTAAAAATACACTTAATCCAGGAAAAGATCCCACTTAGCTGCAGGTGTAGTTTATACTGGTTCCAACTAGAAACGCTGCTTCATCCAGTATAAATTGTATTAATTCTTCATATGGTTAATAATTACCATCTAGTATTATTTCTTTATAAATTGTTTAATAAAAATTTAACTTCACAACCATGTGGAGTTAGTCATATGATTTTAACTTTCAATGTTGGATGCTTTATATCATAATCCTTGTTTAAATCTGAATCTGGAAGGAGATTCTTCTCTGCAAAAATCAAATAGCATTTGTGAGACCACATTTTAAACAACCACTTCCCTTAGCACGTGGCTCTAACCAACAATTACTTCAAAGATCTAATTTAAAAGACTTTACAATATGCAACTACTAAAGATATTGAATTTTTAACAATTAATCAATTATATATAGTTTTACAATAGGTGCATTTAACCTCAATATAAAATGTCATGTGAGTGTACATAGTGTGATAAAGAAATACATCAATTAATAATTAATATGTACCCTTTCCAATATATGGCCACTAAACAATTATATTATATTTAAATTAAATTAAGTCACCCCATATGAGTGAACTCTTTTTTATTTAACGCTCCGCCATAAGAAAGACGTCGCCCGCCATCTTTACCAAGTGGAAAAGAAGCGTCACACCAATTGACACATCATATTGTTTGTTTGTTTTTTTTTTTAATCCTAAAGTAGGCAAAAATCACCCGTTACATAGTAGGCACTTATATATAAAATTCTCGTGTCACAATGTTAGTTACCATGCTCCTCCGAAACGCCTCGACCGATTCTCATGAAATTTTGTGTGCTGAGGTAGGTCTGAGAATCGGCCAACTTCTATTTTTTATCACGATATTTCCACGGAATCGAAACTTACGCGGGTAAAACCGCAGACCGCAGAGATATTTGGTTATCATTTAATGCAATGCTTTTGTCAACGTTATATAATTTTTAAATCTGAATTTTGTCAGTTTATATATTGACATAGCTTAGGAGTGATGACGCGAAGAATCACGCATATGGGGTGATGGTCCTTATTCTTCGTCCCGTGGGCAAATGCCTCTTTAACCTGATATTTAGTGCCCTCTTCTTCTAAGAGGATACAGAGAATATATTAAATAATAAAAAATAAATAATATTCCTGAGAAAATACTTTATACCATACCTACTCTAAAAAGCTTATTTTATTCACGCAAAACAGTGAATAAAAAGGCCTTTTATTCACTATTTTGTTTTTATTCACTGCTTTGGTGTTTGAATTTGGAACACAAAAATATACCCGATCTCCATTTCAATGCTTACACAAACTCCTTGCGCTAAGATTCGAAATTCAAACTCTTTGGTGCAAATAAATTCTCGAGATTTGATTGGTCGATATTTGCAACAAGGAGTTTGGCATTAGATTAAAAATAAATATTGTTTCACAAGTTGACCCTATTGATATATCATCATCAAGTTGACCCTTTTGATATATCATCAACTCTACTCGCACTCATTTGGCACCAGCATTAGCCAAAATGAAGACAAAATAATAAATATATAAAATAACTGGAGTTTCATCCTCGTTTGTACCAAATATACGTAGTTATAATCAAATATGACAGTACAATGAGACTAGTTTTGCTACTGGGCAAGCTACAACTTACATCTTCACCCACCAATTTATAAGATCTTTTGTAAGAGGTAGTGCCATAATCCATGGTAGATTTAATTGTTGACGTTCAAAAAGTAATTCCTGTAATTCTATTTTGAATAAAAAAAAAATCATTTCATTTCATCTCATCATTTTCATCTCATCTCATTATTATCAGTTTTTGTTTTGTTTTGTTAATGTATTTTTCCTCGCTTTTTGTTTGTAAGTAGGCAGTGATAATTTTTACTTATTACATATGCTGTGATCATTTCGAGTAGGTGCAATCGCATTATACCTTTAATATGTACTTGCTTATAAAAATGTAACCAGATTGTAACCAGTTTAATGATCCAAAAAAAAAAATCTCATCTTATTTCATTTCATGCTTGCATGCAGCCGAACTGGGCCGGCACGACCGGGGAGGTACCTCTCGCTTACACGTGAATGGCGTAAACTGACAGCTGTGCTGTCGCGTTTCGTGCGTTGTGTCAGTAGCCCGTGGCCCATGGAGGTGAGAGGAGAAAGGAGGGCAGCGCATCTGTATAGCCTCTACGTCAATGTCTATTGGCATATGTAATCATGAAAATGACTCCGACTGCTCGTTTGCCCCCCCCTGTGCCATGGGAAAAACAAATCGATACTTTAAATGCCTTTTCATTGGTTGAGAGTCATACGCGCTGGCCACTGTGCACAACTTATTATCTTGCTAAATTTAGAATTGCCTGCTGCTACGACCAAATACTTTATCGATTTTTTCCTTATTTTTTATTCTATGGAAAGAATACGAGACCATTGAACACCCTTTGTATGCATGACAACAAGACGATCATGATAAGGAATAATATTTTTTTAAATGCGGAATGGAAAATAACGCGTCAACGTAAAAATATTATGAAAACAGATAACTATAAACTGTACCTATCAACATAAATATGGTTTGTAGATCATGATTTCTATTGTAGTACTGTAGTTCTATAACAAATATTCCACTACTACGAACTATACGACCCTAATAGATATATTCGATCTCTCCCGCGGAGTGTTATCTTAAAAAGATAACATAAACAAAATTATATAATTACTTATATAATATCCTATATGTGCCGCAATCTAGGCTTAGTCGTTTTAGAAGCTCAGTGGACTCGACACTGGAAACCCGCAGAGGAAAGCAATTTCCTTAGTTGTGTAAGAGAAAGGTTAGTCGTGGTTTATCACATATTAAAATCTTTATAGTGATGAAATGGGACTTTGAAAGGATCGCAGGTTAGATTCTTGTGTAGGCCAATTTTTTTATTTGACTAATTTTCAAATATTTCTATATTTTTTGGCTTATTGGGAATCCCGATCATTAATATTATTTATAATTGTATCAAATTAATATTATTATATATTTAAACGAGTGAAGAATATATTAAACACTAGTTTGATTATAATTAGTTAAAATTAGAATATTAATAAACTTTTTTTTTATTTTATATAATAAAAATTTCCTGATATTTTAAGTAAGTACTTTGATGAGCTTAATTTTTTTTTTGGAAAACGCATTTTATTTTCATGACTCGTCCTGTCACACTAACTGCGGTTGCTTGTTACCCTTGCACCTGGACGAAGGTCTAGAATATAAATAGAAACTGATTATGAAGAATATGGTCTCTAACTCGAGCCTATTTTATAATCAATTTTACAAAAAAATTGTAAGGCCCATTTTATGACGCAAAAGTCAGTCCCCAAGCGTTTTTAATTTTTATCTTTCACGCTTTTACCGATTTTGTAGTTTGGTTTTTTAAGAAAAAACATTTCGCTTACAAATAAAATACACCTAGCCTATATAGTACCTAGCCGATCGATTCGTTGGACGTCAAAATAAAAATTGTTCATTCTCAATAAAATAGGGCCAGAGTAGTAGTAAATATGACCTGATCATTTAGCTTTCTGTAAATAAAACAATGGCTAAAATTGTTTTAGATGTTTTGGACATTATCAATACTAACAAACAAAATAATCTTCTTTAAAATATTAGTATAAATATAGATGAACCAATCCAGTTGTTGAATTATTCATTATAGATGACCATTAAACAAAATTATTCTTGGTCTATGATGCTAATATGAGCTGCGCCCCGCGGTTTCACCCGCATAAATTTCGATCCCATGGAAAATAGAAAATCATCCCATGGCATCCCATAGGAACTTATTCGGGATAACAACTATTCTATGTGTTAATCCAAGTTACTTTCTACGTGTGTGCCAAATTTCATGATAATAGGTTCAGCAGTTTTTGCGTGAAGGAGTAACAAACAAACATACAAACTTTCGCATTTATAATATTAGGAGGATCAGCAGCATCGCATTTTCCTTTACAGAAAGCAGAAAGCTATCTCGAAAAGTTTGCATAGCTAGATGAGCAGTTTAACACTGCAAGAATTTTTCAAATTGAACTGTGCTTCCAGTATATTTTCTAATTTTTAGGTAGCCAATTTCGGTCAGTTTGACGGAAAGTTGTCCAAGATCCTTCGAGGTGGAGAACTCTAATTTCGGAATCCGGGACCCACTTCGGGTCACTGAGCGAGAATGGTTAGTTTGCCAATTTCAGACAGTGAATCTCAATAATCAACGTATTTTTTTTAAATCTAAACAAACATCATATATACCCCATGCGCAAAAGCGTCAAATTGGATTCCACGGCCTCATAGGCATGAATCAAAGGCCCAATTAGAGGCCTGGGCCAAAGAAACCGCAAGTCACTACATTGTTTCCACGTCATTTTGACATGGCTTTGGAAAATCTATTACATTTTTACTTGGTCTCTATATATATATCGGCCGGTAGGTAAAAGTGATTAGGCCTGAATACTATCTCTGATTTGCGCTATTTGATTAGTCTGTTGAGAAATCAAATAAGATTATCGATATCAACTGATATGTGTATGTAGAACGAGGTGTATTCTAATTTGTAACCAATATAATATTTGTTTTACGAATCATCAGTGAATCTACGTCTTCTACTTTTTAATTGTATCGTCCATCTATATAGACGTCGCGCGTTGTACCTATCTTCACCAACATGTTCTGACTGATTGAATAACTGATATCATCAAACTGAGATCAATATGCAGCCGGAACTACTTGGTCATTGAGGTTCAAACTTGGTATACCAAAAGGTATTTTTTATGACCTATGCATCCACTAAGAAAAATTTTTTTACAGTTTCACCTCTAAAGGGGTGATTTGGTATAAGAGAAAATCTATTACGTACTTGAATAAATCCGATAGTCCGAATGTACTGTCGAGGAATGTCGCGCAGTATTTACATGAAATGTTTTTCCTCTTCACAAATACCATTCAACTCTGAGAGTTTCTTGTTACTCTTATTATCTATTCTGTATCAAAACAACACTAGACTACACTGAAAATTATCTATAATCAAGGAACAGATAACAATGTAATCTCATTAATAACTGTTATTGAAAAACTACCTTCAATGTAATACCTTGAATTGATTGGTATCTAAGGAACTGTTTACTTTAAAAAATAAAATTAATCGATTTCAGATACCAATGTAGTATTAAATGAATATTCCATTGCGTTCGCAAAAAATGGAATATATTATTTGAGATGCTTATTTAACGATATAAACCTGGTAATATAAAAAAATGTGGAGTAAAATCGTATAAAACAGCATCATTAGCGTGAGTTTTTGCAAAGATTTACTTTACTAACGTGTTTGCGGTTAATCTAACAAAATGTATGGAGTTTTTCTCAGCGCGTCTAGCGGATACTTAAACAACTAACACACTCCATACGCCACTGGCTTGAGCTAACCCCAGGCTGCTCGCCACTCATATCGATGAAGCTGCACTGGCTTTCAGCCCAAGCATAGTTCTATCTAAAAAAAAAAAAAACACTCCATACGTTTGGGTAGACAATTTTAATACAAACGGGTTAGTAAAGTAAATAGTTGCAAAATCTCATACACGGGTGCAGTTACCCAGAGCGTTTGGTTTTACCGCACGACGATTCTTGCGAAACTTTCTCTTCAGAATCCTGTATTTTTCCTTAAGGAAAAATTGTAGTCGCCAGTCGAAGCCGATACACAGATATTATTACATCCTAGCTGACCGGGCTACGCGTTGCTGTGGTAATAAAAACACAGCGGCAACGCAAATAAACATAGTCTTTTTAGTTCAACTAAATGATGCACATTTACCAAACATTAAAATCGGTTCAGTAATTTAGGACAAACAACATCACACGTAATTTATAAGTATAATATTATGTATTAATATTATTCACTGTATGAACGAATGCTTAGCTTTCCATTCTATGGGCATAAAAATACACAATCCTGTTGTAAATATCGATGCCTTAAGATATTCGAAACATCGGGATAATAAATTATAGCTATGTTACTGATAAATATAGTAAAAAATATTTTATTTAATTATTGTAATGGGATCGGTATTTCCGAAGATATACCTTACAAATAAAGAAAAAAAACTTTATATTATTTTGTGTAGTCAAAAATAAATTTATTGTAATTATTACGGGCCGGAAAGACATGTAGGTTTACTAACAGGTTCTAATTATATTTAACTATTATTGTTGCAGAAACATAAAATGGTTATCATGGAGAGAAAAGGAAAGGGCGTGAGGGAGAGCCTTTCTGTCGCAACCCTCGATGAAGCTATGTTGGTAACTGGTAAGATTGTGCCTCTGTTGTGCGTGTATTATTCCGTATTATATTCTTTGTTGTTAGTATGGCTAAATTGCTTCCGTATTTTCTAAATTCAGGTAGTTCTGGTATCGTTATTTTCTTTATAGTATAAGGGTATTAGAGCCGTTTTTACGACTACCGACGTCCATAGACATCTGCACAAATTAAGATGCGTTGCACTCCTTCTTCTTCCATATTTCATGGGCCACCGGCTACATACACACCACATGAAACACGACAACACAGATATCACTTTATACCGGCATAGTAGAGGTATCTTCCTGGTCGTGCCGGCAAAATTCGGCATCGTGCATGCAGCGTTGCACTATTTTTTTACTAAATATTTCAGATTATCTTGAAAAATACAATATCACCAAGGATAATATTGTTTTTTAGTTGATATAAGGGCTAAGTGATTCTAATTGATTTAGAAACCTAATTATGGTAAGTGTAATCGTCATCGTCGTCGTAAATCGTGTACCAAATAAGGATGCTAAAAGTATCCTTACTTGGTTAAAGAAATCAAGTTTGGTTTCTGACAACAAGCTGAATGGTTTAGCGCCCTAATTAGGATGACTAAATTTAGCCAAATGTAATTATCTCTATATATACTTAATTAGACCAGCGTATATAATACATTTTATGCCTCGTGGTCTAGTGGTAAGCATGTTGAACCACAGGCGTGAGGTCCTGGGTTCGAATTCCGGGTCCAAAAAATTGTTATAGGGATTTTTCAATTTGTAATAACAGTCCGGAATCAGGAAGTTGGCGGTGTTACACCCCGTGCCTCGGAGAGCACGTTAAACCGTCGCGCGTCTGTCCTGCGCCCGATTTCTCTCTGGTCGTGCCGTCCTATCGGAATATGAGAATAAAGGAATAGAGAGTGCACTTGCATCTGCGCGCATACTTGTGCACTGTATGTCCTACGCAGATGGCTCGTAGCCGAAATCCGGCTGGGACGACATTTTTATTATTATTTTAATACTTTTTATATCATAGTTAGGTCGAGAATTGATACCGATATTGTAATTTCGTTATCTTTTCAATTTGGTCCTACCCAGTGCAGTATAATATAATATAGTACCTAAGAAAGATATAAAAGTTCAAACTTATTAATAACTAGCTGTGCCCCGCGGTTTCACCCGCGTTTAATTTCTAAGAAATCCATATAAACTTCAACACTCTATTTCACCCCCTTAGGGGTTGTATTTCTAAAAATCCTTTCTTAGCGGCCTACGTCGTAACATCTACCTGGATGCCAAATTTCAGCTTGATCCGTCCAGTGGTTTGGGCTGTGCGTTGATAGATGGCTATGTCACGTTTGAGTTTTATATATATAGAAATAAATATATCCAACCCTTTTCCTTAAGATGTGATAAGGAAAATGTATATAATTAATACAGGTTACCACGCATAGCAGATCTAATACGATCACGGTTTAACATAACTAGTATAAACCAGTGGGTCTTAAAATAGACAAAATGCTTTAACTACAATTTTTAATTGTATGCGGTGGATATTTTTTTTTTTTAATAGCATAGGTGGCAAACGAGCAGTTAGGTCACCTGATGTAAAGTAAACACCAACGCCCACAGACATCCGTAACACACCGACAACACCAGAGGTCTAACAGATGCGTTGCCGACCTTTGAGGAAAGAGTAAGCTCTTTTCTTGAAGATCCCTAGGTCGTATCGGTCCGGAAATACCGAGGGGTGCAGCTGATTCCATATTGAAATGGTGCGTGGGATAAAATTACGCTTAGAGCGCTAGGAATGTGAACCACCTCTTCCATGACCCACCAATCGCCATTAGACTTCGGTATAGGTCTCCTCAATGAAGGTCTGCGGATGCCTATATTTGTCTCTCCCAAAATAACCTCTATTGCCTTTATATATTTACCTTTTTCCTTAGATCATTTACTAATATCTAAGCCTTTTTCACTTTTAACAAAAAAATATCTTATCCAAAAAAATTGTTAGTTAAAACTAAAAACATTAGCTTCCAGAAAAATCAACATTTCACAATAATAAGATTAATTATATGTCTGATATGGTTATTATTGTTTGCGTTTTTTATCAACGGAAAATTTGGGTAGGTATTACAGCACTAAGCAAAAATAATTATCAAACACGTGTTATTAATCAGTCTACTTCCTTATCAACTGTTTCAACGAACTGTTGTAATGACTTGCTTTTTTATTTTTACCGGCGTATTTCTTATTTATAGCAGAAGGGGACAAACGAGCAATCGGAGATTTTTGACGACTACCGACGCCCGTGGACATTCGTATG
>LUGF01044462.1:28308-40645 GCA_001625245.1 Calycopis cecrops
ATGTCAAATTGCTTAAATTGAGTTTTTTGTTGTCTGAGCTATAACAGTAGTCATTATAAGTCAAGTATTGGTAACATAAGTAGAATGTTACAACATTAGTGTAGATAAAATATCTTAAATGGGCCGAAATAGTGTCTTGTGCCATGCAGATTTAATAATATGACCAAGAAATATTATTTCAGTATCGTTTTTATTTACTGTTGTATGCGGTAATTTATGGTTAGCCATAGATTGGAGACTGGGATCAAATATTACAGAACAGCGGGATATAACATGGTTCATTCCATCAGTTGATAGCTACAGGTTTCTATTTGTTGCAGGTTTCGGCGTGTACAACATAGCCCATATGCTGGTGAGCGGCCTCGTGCTGATGGGAGTCATCATGCAGAGCCTGGTGCTCGGCTACGTGCTGCCGGCCGCGCAGTGCGACCTGGACCTCTCGCTGCAGCAAAGGGGGTGGCTAGCGGCCATACCCTTCCTTGGTATTACTTGTTTTATATAAGGTTGATAAAACCGAGAGGCATTAAAGGAAACCACACATTTAGTGTATCATTTCCAAGCTATACAATAAAATCAGATCAATCTGAGCAATAATTTAGCCACAAGAAATTTTTAAACTTTTTTCTCACTTCGTACACGCTGTATCATATCAGCTGACCGTGAGGCTGACTAAGGGTCATTACTCCTTGCGAGGTTGCCGCTCCGCAAGCCGACGGCTTCGCTATGTAGGTACAAATGTGATGTCACCGATTCGTTACCCAGGTCACGACAGGTCAGTCCAAAAGATGTTTACATTTTTGCTTAATTATTAAGCTATTTAATTTCTCAGATAAAGTATTTTCTTATACTTCTCGTAAACTTTTAAATAGTTTCGTATTAACAGTAGGCACTTATAGTGTATACGTGGTTTCATTTAGTGCCTCCCGCATTTATCAACCTTGTAATACGAGGGCAAAATCTGAAACTATGCTCTCCACAGTTATGTACCTACCCAGTACCCACATTTGAATAGGAAAAGAAAAAGAAAACATTTATTTCCGTCTTTTTACTTAAATCGCATTAATTTAGTTTTAACATAATAAGTTATATTTTTTTTTCTCTTTATGATATGTCAGTGTGATAAAATGTAAAAAATCTCTGACCATTTTGGTAACTACTGACGCCCATAAACATCCTCACAGATGTTATATAGGTGCGTTGCCTAGCCTGGGGAGACCCAGGCTACCGAAAACTCACGTATCGCACGAAGTGTGACTGTACAGTGGTCACTTTAGACTGGTTAGAGGTAGCTTTACGATTCGCTGGCCCATACGCCAAGTCCCGTGAATATATATTTTTTTATTATAACAATATAATTAGGATCCTTCTTCGTTCCAGCGATCATCCTGACATCTTACTTCTGGGGCTGGCTGGCGGACACGCGTGGCCGTCGCTTCGTGATGCTCCTGTCGATGATGATATCCGCCATCTTCTCTGTCCTCGCCAGCTTCGCACCCGACATTGTCTCCTTCGCTATATTGTGCTTTCTTTCGGCCATTTTGTAAGTATTTATTTAATTTTGTTTGCATTTAAAGGTCATAATTAAAATGGTCACATTAAACCTTTAAATATACAGGAAATCCACATAATTATGTTAATTAATAACATTGTAAGCCTTAGTCACTTTGAAAAATAAACAATTTTGTTTTCAATAGGTATATTATATAGTTCGTCGTATTCAATAGTTCGAGAAATCGTTGCTATTGTATATTTATACACTGATCGAGCAATAGGCCTCTGTGGCATACACCACCAACAAATAAAAATTTGAATAAGTATATGTTTGAAACATCAAAATTGACCCAGTAGTTTTGGACATCGGCCCGTACAAATATCGCGACGCGACATTTTATACAAGGTTGAAACAGCGAGAGGCGTTAAATAAAACCACATATTTAGTGTATAATTTCCAGGCTACACAACAAAAATTAGATCAATCAGAGTAATAGTTTAGGCACAGGAAATTTTGAATGTTTTTCCTTGTATTATCTCACTTCGTACACGCTGTACTGTCAGCTGATAGTGATCATGGGCCGGCCGGGGGCGTTCACACCGTACCATGTTGCCGTTCGCAGTACGAGTCGGTACAAAGCATGATTACATTATTTCGTTATTTAGCTTGTTTAAAAAAAGCATTGCCGTATACTTGTCGTCATTTTTTGTAATAGTTTCTCTCTTAGTAGGGTCTTATAGTATATTATGTGGTTTAATTTGATGCCTCTCGCTTTTATTAACTTTGTATATTAACATATATTATTATGTTATAGCATGTCCGGTCCATCCGCCGTGGTGTACACATATCTCGGCGAGTTCACCAACATACACCACAGAGACAAAATGGTTGCGTTCGGTTCGTCCTTCGTAGGCATCGGAACTGTCCTGTTACCAGGTTTGTTCTACCTCATTAACTATTAAAATACATTTTAAAAGCGATATAAGATAAATCGAGAAGAGGAATATATCAAAAGTATATTCACATTCAATCATGATCTATTCGAATCTCGGCAACGGCAACATATCCAAAACAATATTCCCAATATATACTTTAATGTACATAATATTATAGTGCTCTATAACAAGTATCTATAGTAGGTTTAGTTTCCATACATACATATACAAATATTAATTGAATAGTCCGTATGAATGAGCCTTGCTAAGAGCGAAGTTGTAGGCGATTTAAATTAATGTATGTTATTATATCAAAATTCGTACAACAAAAGCTTGCTGGTGATTTACAATTTGCCCCGAATATTATGGTGCATAGAACAGAGTAGTCTTCCAAATACACATCTTTATTTAAATTCATTTTTCATATAATAGATAATAGAAACTTTAATGGCGTAAGAACTAACATATATTTTGTGTTAACTAGTCTACATTTTAAGATGCTATATATGTTTATTTTCCAGCCGTATCCTGGATGATTCTGCTATTCCAGTTCGACATGCCGCTCTGGTTCCTGGGCATCTCTTACCGGCCCTGGCGGCTGCTGCTGGTGGCCTGCACGTTCCCCTTCGTGCTGTCCACCGTCTTCCTGCTCTTCTTCCCCGAGAGCCCCAAGTTCCTGAACGCGACAGGCAAGCAGGAGGCTTGCTTGGAAGTCTTGAGATCCATTTACAGGATCAACAAGCGGCTGCCAGAGGCGACATTTCCGGTATGCTATACTATATTGTACCATATTTCTGTAGGACGTAAGGTGATTTGAGCGTTAATGATGATGATGATTTACTTGACACTTCTTATCCTGAGTAAAATAAAACACAAAGTATCTCTGACAAAAATACTATTCCAGAGGTCGATTCAAATCACACTTAGTTAAAAGTTAATTATTTTCGTCGTCGAAACGTCGAGCAAAGGTCTTGTCGCTCGTACCTTTAATAAATATTTTATTGTGTTAAAGCCCCTAAAGTAACTACAAAATGTATGTGTTTTCATGAAAATGTATGTTTCCTAATAGTCAAAATCGGATTGCAACGTAGATGCATTTTTCGGTTCTGTATTTGATCGATCGCACCTCTAGGCATTAAAACATATTTTAGGCGTTTGGGCTTTTTTTAATCATTTTTTAATGTTTTTTTTTGCATCATCATTCTTGCTGTATTTAGTAGACTGGGTTTTGATGACGCTATCACATTGGTACTACGATGATAATGACAACTATCACTATCCTATATTGGTAGGTGAAAAGTCTAGTGACGAACACACAGACGAAGTCGAGCTCGCACACGGGTGTGGCGGCGGTGCTGCTGTCCATGCGCGACCAGACCGCGCCGCTGTTCCGCCGGCCGCTGCTGCCGTGGACGTGCCTCACCTGCTTTGTGCAGTTCGGAATATTTGCCACGTGAGTAGTCGCCTTTATTTCTAATATAGTAAGGGGGCAAAGCCAGTCGGAGCCAATTTCATGACTATCGACGACCATAGATATCCGCATTGAGTTTATACAGATGCGTTGCCCTCATTCCTCCTCCCATTCCCATGGGCCACCTGCTCTTCACCCAGCGCACGAAACAGGACAGCACACCTGTCACTTTGGGCCGTGCCAATTCGGCTACATGCATGCATGTAGCGCACCTCTTCCTAAAAATCACCATACCTAAGTGGTTCCAATCAACCAAAGGAAAGTTCAACACTGTTGGCGAAAAAACAAATTAAATACGCATATAATATCAAGTATCACCATTTGCAGGACCAACGGCTTCTACGTGTGGTTCCCCACCATACTGAACTCGTTGGTGAACCACGACGGAGCTGAAACTAAGATCTGTGATGTTTTGGACGCCGTCAAGTTACCACCAGCCAACGGGACTGAGGTAAGTTCATTTTTTTATGAAAATACTAGCTTCCGCCCGCGGCATCGCCCGCGTGGATTTCGGACTTCAAAAATGATTCAAAATTTTAACTTATTGTGTTATTCTGATATGAAAGCTACATTACTGTAAAGTTTCATGAAAATCCGTTCAGTACTTTTTGTGTGAAAGAGTAACAAACATCTTTACAGACTTTCGCATTTCTAATACTAGCTTACGCCCGCGGCTTCGCCCGCGTGGATTTCGGACTTCAAAAATGATTCAAAATTTTAACTTATTATGTTATTCTGATATGAAAGCTATATTACTTAAGTTAAAGTTTCATGAAAATCCGTTCAGTAGTTTTTGTGTGAAAGAGTAACAAACATTCTCACAAACTTTCGCCTTTATAATATTAGTAGGATTAGTAGGATTAATGAGCTTTTTTATATAGTTTAAGGAGGTAATGGAGCAGTCGGAGATGTTTTCATGACTACCGACGCCGCATAGAGATTATACAGATGCCCTCCTTCCTCCTCCCACCTCCATGGGCCACACCGTACTAAACGAGGGGTAATCGAGAGGTACTTTCCCGGTCATGGCGCGGGCGGCCTAATCCGGCTGCAGTCTGGCACTACCTTGTACTAAAAGATAACCTAAGATTACGTCGCTTATCTCTCTTGCACACTTTTTGCTTCATAATAAATAAATAATGATTTATTTGCGAAAAATACACTGCACCAAGAAAGAACGTAATCAAGATTTATCTAAAGTAATAAACACTAGACGCGCATTGGACTGAATTTTTTTCACCGGATTTTACCGTATATAAGACGTAAGTATTAAGGAGTAAACTCCAAGAAAAAAGAACAGTCAGTAATACAGACTACCGATAAATGTGAAACTTTAAAAGTTGTTAAGTAATATGAATCTGTATTTAGCTTTATACCTCTGTGGTACTTCATATCACATTCGTAGCTGCGCTACGAATTAATGGAGCTCTTCTTTTCTGTGCTACGGAGTGTCGATGTAGCGAACTCAAAATATGTTTCCCTACCCTAAGAAATGTTCACTTCAAAAAACATCTATAATAATCTCAGTAACTTGGATAATTTATTAAATGATCTAAGTCTGTAATGCCTATGGACAACTATCCTATTCCATATATTTCATAACAGATACAATGTGACTACACGATGATATGCTACGAGTTCGGGGGCTAGACTCCATTTTCCTATGTATGTTGATGACGCCCTCATAATACTTTACCTGTCTTAGGACAGGAAAAGTATTATGGAGCACTTAAAAGTCACTTAAAAAGTCTGCATTTCGAAAAAAAATATATATCATATGATTGTGTATTAGGTGCAGTATGTTTTCAAATAATGTTCTTCTCATAACTATTATAAACTAGCTTCTGCCCGCGGCTTCGCCCGCGTGGATTTCGGACTTCAAAAATCCCTATAAATTTTAACTTATTATGTTATTCTGATATGAAAGCTATATTACTCTAAAGTTTCATGAAAATCCGTTCAGTAGTTTTTGTGTCAAAGAGTAACACACATACAAACTTTCGCATTTATAATATTAGTAGGATTTTAATTGTAAATATGCCTATCCTATCCCATTTCTTCCAGATACAATGCGACGACACGCTGAACACGGCGACATTCGAGCTCTCCATATACGTGGGGCTGGTGTTCTGCTCCATGTACATAATCGTGGGCTTCCTCGTGGACATCGTGGGCAAGAAGCCGATCCTGGTGGTGGTGCTGCTCTCCACCGGCGTCTGCGGCGTGGCCGCCCACCTGGCTCACAATCAGCACGCCGCCGTCGTCCTGTTCGCGATCTTCCAGATGTGTGGCGCGTGCATCGGCCTCATGAACGCCGTGACTGTTGAGCTGTTCCCCACGAAATACAGGTAACTTTATAGTATGGGGCGTTGGCCATGACTACTGTCGTAACCATGACTACCGTCGCCTATACGCATAGAGGTTATACAGATGCGTTGTCCTCTTTTCTCCTCCGGCTCACTTATCCCCCCTACGCGGTTGAAACCACGCATTTTTTATAGTATAAAGACAAACGAGTAATCGGAGGCTTTTAATGACTATCGACTCCCAAAGAGATCCGAACAATTTATTCCCAGATGTGTTTCCCTCCTTTCGTCTTCCTCTCTGTTTAGTATATGTGTTGTCTATGTTTAGTCATAGACTGTATACTAAATATACACACCATAAATGATGTCTATGGTTAGGTACAGATGACAAGAGAGAGAGGGATGTCTGACATTACGACCGTGACTTAGTGACAGCTACAAGCATATAGCATTACCAGTAAAGATAAAACTTAGGCATCAGCTGTCAACTCTGATCTGTCAGACTTGTCCTACTTCCCCTTGGCATGTATATGTAAGTCGTCTCCTATGCGCCACCGACTCCTCATTTCAAGACGATATCATGTGAACCAGAGAATGATGACATGAACATGAAAACGATTGCGACCAAAATTGTGTTTTTAACTCCCAGCTGTACAATATGTCTCTGGACTTACCACACCTGACACCACGTTAGTTTAACCCAGTCTTTCCAATTGCTTGATTTCCAGAGCAATGGCGGTGTGCCTGTCCATGATGATGGGTCGCGTGGGGTCCATGGCTGGGTCCAACCTGATCGGAGTGTTCCTGGCCACCAACTGCGGCCTCAGCTTCTATTTGTTCGGCAGCATTGTTATTGGTAAGTTTTTTTATAGGACTAATGACGCCCATAAACATCCGCGTAGCGGTTATACAGATGCCTCGTGGTCTGGTGGTAAGCGTGTTCAACTACAGACCTGGTCCTGGGTTCGAAACCCGGGTCGGGCCAAAAATTGTTATTGGGATTTTTCAATTTCTAATAACAGTCCGGAGTCAGGAAGTTGGCGGTGATACACCCCCGTGCCTCGGAGAGCACGTTAAGCCGTCGGTCCTGCGCCTGATCTCTCACCGGTCGTGTCGGATTGCCGTCCCATCGGAATATAAGAGTGAGGGAATAGAGAGTGCACTTGTGTCTGCGCGCACACTTGTGCACTATAATATGTCCTTCGCAGATGGCTCGTCCCTATAGAGACGGCCGCCGTAGCCGAAATCAGCTAGGAGGATATTATTATTATTATACAGATGCGTTGTCCTCTTCCCTCCCTCCTACATGAGCCACCACTTACCGCACGGAGCGCGACAGTACAGCTGTCACTTTCCAGCAGTATTGTGTAAGCGAGAGGTACCTCCCCGGTCTTGCCAACTCAATTCGGCTGCATGCATGTAGCGTGGCACTACATCTAAATTTTTTTTTGTTTCTGATAATTTGACTGACGTACAACGATCAGATTGGACGGGCCGTCCGAAAGTAGCCTAAAGAATTTTCGCAACCTGCGTATGTATGAAGAGAGTTACAAATGTAGAAGAAGCAAGGCAAGTGTGTAACGATCATGATATGTGGTATTCGGTACCCTCTGCATACCCCGTTAGGGTACTGGTGCGTCTGTATGTTTGCGTGTTCATGTGTGAGTGTGTCAGACCGTAACTAACTAGATATGATTGATTTGCAGTTATAAATTCAAAAGTACTTTATTTAATTTAAAAAATCTATCTATATATCTATCTTTTATTTTTGCTTTTATATTTTAAGCGAAAGCAATCTCTTCTGTCTTTTCAGCTTGCGCGTTGATCTGCCTGACTTTGCCTGGAAAGAAGAAGATGAAGACGTTCAACAACACCAAAGTGGAAGCAGCACACGAAACGCACGAACCGGCTTGAGTTGTGGAGCTTTAGAGAATAATAACAAAAATCTAGCGTATTGTCAACATTCCGCCTAATTTTCTGAGATTATCTTTGAGAAGATAGGACTTATGTATAGAATTACTAAACAAGCATTTTGCACAGGATTTTAGTAAGAGGGAGTGTCACGCTCCATGCATGCATGCAACCGAGTTGGGCCGGCACGACCGGGGAGGTACCTTTCGCTTACGCGATGCCGGCGTAAAATAACAGCTGTGTGCTGTTACGTTTTTTGCCATACGAAAAACGGCAACGGCATCTATATAATCTCTATGCGGATGGCTCCAATAGCTCGTTTGCCCTTGTACACTACAAAAAAAATAAGCACAATTAAGTATTCAGAAAATTATGAAAAGTTCAATGGGGCAAACGATCAGTTGGCCATAGACGGGCTAAATTATTATAAAGATACAGGAGGGGACTCCTGTTCTCCAATGGACCAAACTTAATAGCATAATATCTGTCGATTTTTGGCCATGGAAATTTCTATTTCTTACAATAATTATCAATTTTTATATAACCGATTTGTGTCAGACAAACATTCAACATATTGTGTCCACAAAAACTATATTGTATTAACTGTTACCCGCGACTTCGCTTGTGTAGTTTTTCACGATAAAAAGAGCTGATGGCACTCTTCAGTTCTTCAACTATATCCATACTAAATATCACACAGATCCGTTCATCCGATTTCTTTCGAAATAAAGACAAAAACATACAAACATACTTTCGCGTTTATAATATTAATATGGATGTATATTTTTGGGATAAAATATAACATGCATAGTTTAAAAACTATTGCAATCTAATTTAAGTAGGTACTTTTGATATTCTGCTTCGGAACAGAAAAGTTTCTGCTTTGCTATTAACTTTAAAAGATACCTTGAAAGTCTGTCTATCTACAAAATAGATAGTTGAGTTTTTTCACGACTGCGAGAGAATGTATTATGTGTAATAAGTATGTATAGATTTATTTATTTTAATTATTATTTTCTTCATTTAAGTAATGTCATAGATAAAAACATATAATAAAAAATCGGGTTATATAATTGTTATATTCAATGAAATTATGGCGTAATATAAATATAGTACATATAAGATTTTATTTAAAAAATTATTTATTGTTAACTTTATTTATCTGAACTCCTTTAAAATGTCCAGAACATTCTAAAGAAGCTTAAAGGCTTGATATCATTTAAAGTGATCTCTATTGTTTTCGTTTATTTGTGAAAAATTAGGCCATAACTATAAACAGCCAATAAGGCCCGTATTGCCAAAGGTCCTGGGCTACAAATTACTTTTTTTTAAACTTTATCTCTTAAAGCTACTTTTAATAATCTAGTCAGCTTTACTTAAATAATAATTAATAAAAAATTATACTCGTACGATGAATGTGTAAATATATTATATTGTACATAAATTGTATCTAAATAAAATTATTTTATATAAAATATGTTTTGTTAAATCCTACTAATATTATAAGTTTATTCTTGGGTTTGTATTACTATTTTATTTATATTATATTGTAAGTTTTACAATCGGAAATGACATGAAAATACTTTATATCCCAAAAATATTAATGGCTCCCTATGGTTGCCCAATACACACCTCTGCCCTAGTAAGCAGTACGAAACAATAATATTTCCATAATGTATAGCAAATTGTATCCATCATCTAGGTATTTTTAGTATGTATAAGAGGGCAAACGAGCAGTCGGAGCTACTGACGCCCATTAATCTTGCATGACTGTTATACAGGTGCGATCGGCGACACCCTTCTTTCATTCTCCAAGGCCAGCGGCAACTCACGAACTTACTACTTTACGGCGCTATCGTGCGAGTGACAAGGGTTGCTACGACATGTCCTCGGTCGTGGCGGCCTTATTCTCCTGCAATGCAGCATGCTACTAGACGCGGATTGGATTTGGATCCGACCCAGTCCACATACAGGGTTGATATGAACGAGAGGCATTAAATGAAACCACATATACTATTAAAAAAAAGTTTACGAAAATACTTTTTTCAAACAAGTTAAATATCGAAAAATTGTTATCACTCTTTGTACCGGGCGGCTACAGCGAGCACAGGGTGAATGACCCCGGGCGGCGAAGTCAGAAAAAACTTTAAAAAAATCCTATGGCTATTGCTCCGATTGATCTGTGTGTGGCCTGGAAATGATACACTAAACATGCAGTTTAATTTAATGCTTCTCGCTTGTATCAACCTTGTAAATCTAGGTACTCCAGTGCCCGCTGTGCCGAAACATTTACAGGATCATGTAGTTATGGAGTAGGAATGCCGTTACAGCTATGGAGGGACACCATGGCCCTTCTGGCCATGATTAGCTATTACAACTCTCAAATCGGGGTGCATCCCTCCCATCTGCGGCAGAGAAACGGATCGGTCCCTTTTCCTTGTCGCCTGATGAGCACACATAGCAATCCGATGCTGTACTGGACTCATCGCTTCCACGTCTCAAGTTAAGGTCCGGCCAAATTTTGACTTGAATTGAACCACTCTCTCCCTCGCAGATGGAAAGGTGCATCCCGATTTTTGACTGAAAGGAATTACATTATGGAAATATTCTTGTTTCGTACTGCTTACTAGGGCAGAGGTGTGTATTGGGCAACCATAGGGAGCCATTAATATTTTTGGGATATAAAGTATTTTCATGTCATTTCCAATTGTCCAACATATTACAACTCTCAAATCTGGGTGCATCCCACCCATCTGCGGCAGAGAAACGGATGGGTCTTTTCCTGGTCGCCTAATGAGCACACATAGCAATACGATGGACTACTCATCACTTCCACAACTTAAGTTTAGGTCCGAAAAAAATAAAAATAAAATGTAAATTAATACTAAAAGTGGCTCGTGAACGTGACCTTTGGCGATCCATGGGGGAGGGCTGTGTCCAGCAGCGGCCGTCCTCCGGCTGAGTAATAAAAAATCAGGAGTACCTTTTGTTTGAGGGTGTTTTCTTTTTTTTTGTGCTGCAAACAACAACGCTATACTTCTCGCTCACACGAAAGCGTCGTAATGTGACAACAGTGCTATCGCGTCTCACGCTAAGTAGCCGGTGGCCCATTGAGGGAGGAGGAAGCAGTACCTACTGTCGTTTTGTTTTTATTGCTAATTGCGATCAGTTCATTTAGTATATTTTGATTTAGGCGTTTGAAAACTTAGCGTACATAGTTACAGCGTACGTAACTTAGTTACAGCGTAACTGCTCGTTAACGGATAGCAATAACTAATATTATGTTGGTTTTTAATTAAATAGTAATTACGTAATAATATTAGTGTATTTAATATATTTTTTATAAAGTAATATTATTTTAAAAACTTTTAGTACTTACCTATTTCTTCATGTTATAAGTATTTATTTTAAGTTGGTGTTTACCTATAGTTTAATAACACAGTATTTGGGACTTCATGTTTAGAAGCATTTAAAATGTTTGTTTGGTCTATTTATATGACAATTTAATGTTATTAAAATAGATAGGTATAAGACTTGTTATAAAAGATACATGTTTACGGTAAGGGAAATAGGGATATAAACAAATGACCTTCAAAATACGATATGAAATATCGTGATCACTGCTAGACGCGGCGCTAAAGTAAAGAGTGATTTAAAGAGTGATTAAATCACTGCTATTCACGGCGATTTTTTACAACTGCTCAGGGCGATCGCTGCTATTCGAATATCACTCTTAGGCCCACCTCTACTAACTACACCGGTGCGGCGCGCCGACGAGCTTCGGTCGACAGCCGCTTTACTGTATGTCATGTAGCGTTTACACGTTGGGCCAACCTCGGCCAACTCAGGGCTGCCTACCGTATTATAATGTATTATATTGCCATAGAAAATAAGAATAGTAAGCTATCCAATTCCAAACTCCTCGTTTGCCCTCTTATACTATAACAAAAATATCTATGTTTTTTTATCATATAGGGGCAAACGAGCAGTCGGGACATTTTCATGACTACCGACGCCCATAGACATTCGCATAGAGGCTATAGAGATGTGCTGCTCTCCTTTCTCCTCCATGGGGCACCGGCTACTTACTCACCGCACGAAACGTGACAGCACAGCTATCACTTTACGCCAGTCTCGTGTAAGCGAGAGGTACCTCCTGGTCGTGCCGGCCCTAATTTACACAAACAATGTAATGGTAACTTTAATAATGAAAATATTCTTT
>LUGF01044462.1:55458-78377 GCA_001625245.1 Calycopis cecrops
GCCGTGCCGTTGCCGGTGCCGTGCCGTTGCCGGCTAATGGAAAAACGCCAAATGGAATAGAGGCATGTTTATTAATCATAATAGCGTTTTATCATAATAGCAAATTACTACAAATAGCAAAATTTTCAAAGGGACGTAATCTTTCCATATAGTTTTGGAAAATAATACCAAAGAAAATGATAAAGTTCAAGATAAGAACCAAGAGTATTTGGATAAGCATTTGTGTTTTTTTGGACTTGTAACTAGAAGTTGCTCAACAACATTCCCGAACCAAGTAGGTCATCGGCGATGAAACCAAATATGCAATGATATCCTACTTAATATTATAAATACGAAAGTTTGTATGTTTGTTTGTTACTCCTTCACGCAAAAACTGCTAAACCGATTTTGATGAAATTTGGCACACATATAGAGAGTAACTAGGATTACACATAGGATAGTTTTTATCCCGAAAATATCTTCCTATGGGATGCCATTGGATGATTTTCTATTTTCCACGGGATCGAAATTTACGCGGGTGAAACCGCGGGGCGCAACAACGGGCCGGCACGACCGGTGAGGTTCCCCTCGCGCACACGACACGACACAGGTACTTCCCCTTACATCATCCGGTGGCCCGTGGGAGGGGAGGGGAACATCGTGTTCCCCGACTGCTCGTTTGTCCCTATACACATTAAAAAAAACACGCATCTCTAAGCCGCGTAACTTCATATTACAATTTACAACCATTGCAACGCGACGTTGACTTGCGATAATTCTTATCATCTCCGTTATACCCGTTTTAACATATATAATGCTTAGACTAAATAAAAAGATATAATGTATATATATATGTCATGTATAACATATTAATATGTGCTCCGTCGTTTTCGCATGTCATGTAACAAATTTGTACACAGACACATGTTCAGATATCACACGCAATAAAGATAACATGACGTACAGATAAAAGATAAGACTACGAATATTTGTTCAAGGTTTTGCTATCATCACCCGGCGAGTTTATTGCCTTAAAGTATCAGGGGGCAAACGAGCAGTTGCAGTTTTTGATTTCTGTTTCTTCATTTTCTTTTAAGCCATAGGGGGGGCAATGACTGTCGACGATCGATTTAATTATATCAAATAGAGACTTACTTGCTACAAAGGGGGTTTTATATCTAAACGAGTGATTTCTTTTTTTTTTTGTTGGGACTCCAACCGTGTGATCACCAACTCCCACAGATACTCACAACACCAGACAACCAAATATGAAAGCCCTACATCAACATTACAGAGTAGAATCATAACAGAAAGAAAATAAAATAAACCATTCAAAATTACCTACACATGTACGATAGTATAATTGTATAAATGTGTGTAGAATTAAGTAAGCCGTGGCCTTTATAATTCCACGACTTTAATGAACTAAAAAAAAAACAAATTCTTGGACATTCAAACTTTAGTTTAAATAAAATCAAGATGATTTATCATAAGGACACATGAAATATAAACGCTCTTCGCTTTTTTTTAATGAATTATTCTGATATAATAGATATGACCACGAAATTATAGTGCTGAAGAGAGCACAGAGACCGAATTTTCTGTTGTCTGTTTTTATGAGATTTTAATTAGGTAATAATAAATCTAATATATAAAATTCTCGTGTCACAGTTTTCGTTGCCATACTCCTCCGAAACGGCTTGACCGATTCTCATGAAATTTTGTGAGCGTATTGAGTAGGTCTGAGAATCGGCCAACATCTATTTTTCATCCCGATATTCCCACGGGATCGAAAGTTACGCGGGTGAAACCGCGGGGCGCAGCTAGTCTTATATATAAAAATCATCTTGGCGTTCATTGCAAGTGGCGTATGTCCAGCGGTGGAAAGCAAATGACGATGATGTGATGAGTGTGAAATATAAAAATGAGATCTATGTATCCAAGAATCATCTCGCATATTACAAATCTGGTACTTCAAAGACCTTAAAGATTACCTGTAGGTATTATATTATATATATTACCTAATATCCTGTTTTAGTCATTCCGCCTATAAGCAAAAAAATCTTATCGTAGTTAAAATGCTCGTGGCATTTTCAATCTTAAATCTGATGGTTATAAGATTTATAATTGGGGGCAATATACGGGTAACTAAGTAAGTGCGCAAAAGAAATTCGCAAAAACTTGGAGAAAATCTTATCCCATCCTGAAAAAGATAGAAACGTACATACTTGGGCAGAAAACTCCTCCATTCCGCCCTACTAACCGGAAGTCAAAGGTTCACTTCCGGGAAAACCCCGGAGGAGGGCAGGAAATTTTCTAAGTTGTGGGCGGCGATACCAGGAGTCCATAGAATGTAGGAGATGTAACGAACTTGAAGTCGAACGATACACGCATGCGTCGTGATATTGATTTTTGTCACCCCTCACAATGTCATTCGGCTTAGAAAGATAATATGGATGTGGCATATAAAACATTATTAATATATAAGAATAGCATTCCAGACAAACCTGCGTGGTTTTTGGTCTGCTTTTTATTTATTATTGTAATTCTTGAATAAAATAAATAAATTAAAAAAAAATATTATGATATCATTCAAATTATATTTTTTACCCGAATACGCCAGAAAAAGGATAATGTTTTTCGAGCGTACATATGTATCTATGTATATTTTTATGTTCGCTGATATGACTTAACAGATTTCAACGTATAAGGTGTTGTTAGATTTACCTTTATAACGCGAGTGACAATAGGTACATACATCAAAATGTATTTTTAGCAATATTTTTCATGTTACGTTATTTATATCTAATATTTGGTGAAACAAGACGGTGTGACTAGGAGGTATGGAGATCTGGTTGGTACAGACCATGCGTTATTCATGAGATGTAAACATAAGCTTGGTGAACATTTTTATATTGAAGAGTGCAGATGCATATAAGTTGATAATAATAATTCTTATAATATTGCAATTAGATGTGATGAATTTTGCCAAATCAGATTCTATTTTATAATTAGCATGGGCCGTATTCAAAAGTGTTTCACACAATTCAGATGCTCAGTTCAGTTAGCTTAGTTTGCATATATGCATATAACATATATGAGATATATACATTGACTTCTATATGCTTTAGAACATTATTAAAGCATGTACAATTTGTTTTTAAATTTTAAAAATTGTAAAAATAAGGATAAAATATATAAATATAGGATAAAACCTACATATTCACCCGTATTTGTAGAGCTCGAATTTGTTTACGAGTGGACATAAAGATTTGGATAACTTATCATCATCAGTTCTGAATGCCTGCTCTAATCTAAGTAATAAAATAATATTGATTCTGACTGATATTTTATTCAGAACTACTCTTATGAGGCTGTAATGAATCTCCAAATACTTTAATAAATACCTAGGTACTATATAAACTACTGTGATGACATTTTCATGCGTAAAGTTTCAATAGTAACGTCATAGTTAATTAAGCCGATAGCAAGTTATTAGGTTGACACATGTAACAAAGTGTTTCCTTAATATTACACGGACACTTGTAAACTAAACTAACTACAAATAAATATGCACGTGAGACGAAATCGACCGTATAAAGTAATTAGAAAGAGGTAGCGACACAGTGCATGCTTGCATGCAGTCGAATTGGGCCGGTATGACGGGTCACCAGGGTTCCTCCTCGGTCATAAGGTCCTCTCGCTTACACGAGACAGGCGTAAAGTGACAGCTGTGCTGTCGCGTTTCGTGCGGTGTGCAAGTAGCCAGTGGTCCATGGAGAAGGGGGGCGAAAAGAAGGCAGCGCATCTGTATAGCCTTTATGCGGATGTCTATGGGCGTCGGTACTCCGACTGCTCGTTTGCCCCCCAATATAAAAAAAAATACGCTGGATATAAGTTTAATTGTCCAAACACTGTTTCGCAATCTTTAACACGTTTTAATAAGAATTGTATTAATCGTTTCTAAACTCCAATAATATATGGACGGCACCGTGCATTCTATAAGTCTTTGTAGTAAGCTATTTATTTCTTCTTATACTCAATACATGCATTAACAAACACAAAAACTTTTGACAAAAGACATGGAAAGTAAAGACCTCAGTTTAGAATGTGCACGTACTTCCTACGTAAGTACTATTTTAGAACATCCACCAAACAATTCGCACATCCTGGTCAATGTCTATTTCTTACATGTTGCGAGTTATGAAATCCTAGTAAAGCAGATGTCGAAGAAATGTGACTGAAAGGGTTGTCATGAAAACGATTTTCAGCTCTATAGAAAGAAAAGCGAATCTGAAAATATGAAAAATATGACAGTTAAGCTAAGTGTCAAAAGTCGCTAGTGCTGAAAGTCATATATAATGCATATATGTGTGACGAAATTTTTAGAGGGGTTGATTGTATTTAGAGACGATTATTTTAAATGCACATTAATTATTGTTAGAGTCTCAGACAAATTACAAAAAAAAATCATTTTTTTATGGATCCGCCATTTTAGTCAAGACTACCAGGACAACAGAAGTAACATGAAAATGTTAGACGGGGAATGTTCTATCCGATTCTATCGGTTCATAGCCGAGTGAAAGAGATAAAACGAATTTTAATTGTGGGAAAAGCATTAGGGGTGAGTTTCGCAGGCTTAATAGGGAATGAAGTTGTTTGTTAGCTTATTAGGAACTTAATTGTAAATAAACCACAAATTTGCCTTTTAGAAGAACTTTTTAGAAATAGTTAAGCACAAACTTATTAACTCGCGTGCGTTCTTTCATCTACATTCATAACTCTATACATAAATATTATCAACTGGGATCGTAAATAAAATAATAAGCACACCAAACTAATGCCTGGTATACTCTGTATTGTATTAATTTAACAACTAGAAAGATAAAAAAAACGTTTGATAAATGACAATAGGCTTTAGGACGTATGCTTAAAGTACAAATTTAGTTATTTTTTTAGGTTTTTTAAATCAATAGTTAAAGCTACCTATGTTGTCAAATAACATTCTTATGAGCTTTGTTATTTAATAGATTTATGAACTACAATGCATCAAGATTAAGTAACAAGATTTTTCGACAACTTTAGCTAATTTCTATGTAATGTAATGTCCTGAATCCAAAAATCATTTTAACGAATCCGAAATGAAGTGATTCGTCAGAGAACTAGAGAAACCGACATATGTAGCTACTCGGATTAGTAAGCTGAGGTGGCAGTGGGCCGGTCATATCTGCTGTGGAACCTGATGATGGATGAATGATCGGTGGGGTAGACTAGTTTTAGAGGAGACCACGCACCGGAAAACGTGGTGTAGGATGCCCCGTGAGTCGTGACGGCAAACGTAAAGCTGTGGGATGAAAGTGGAAAAGGATAGCCGAAGATCGAAGCCAGTGGCGTACTATGGACAAGGCCTATGTCCAACTGTGGACTGCAATAAGCTGATGATGATGATGATGATGATGACCACCGACATCCGTCTAATTGTTATAGTGTTGACTTTCAAAAACACAAACCGAATGAAACGCCGTCACTTATCTGTTCATGGACGAATGGATTGGGCCGGCACAACCGGACAGAACCTTCAAGAATTAAGTCTCCTAGCACAAGGAAAGATCTCCTAATGAGCAGGCGGAAACTCACAAACCGCGACAGCTGTCGCTTTGCTCATGTATTAGGGTGCTTACATAGTTACGTTACCGTTACCGACTAAACATTGCAATATTACCAGTACGATAATATTGCAATATTACCGGTACGATAATATTGCAATATTACCGGTACGATAATATTGCAATATTACCGGTATGATAATATTGCAATATTGCCGGTACCGACCTGTACAGGTTTTGTCGGTACAGGTAACCTGTTTCTCTATGTAAGCACCCCTACGTGAGCGAGAGGTCCCTGGCCGGTCATGGTAACCCAATTCAGCTACAAAGCAGAGAAAAACCAAATAAATTCCTTAAATTGCAGTTTTCAGCATAATCTTTTAATGCAACTGCGTCAGAACGTTTTGAAGTGGTCCTGACGTAACTTGATTTGGTCGTTTACTTTCAGAACTTTCTATTTCTTTTGCATCTTAGTCGACCGAGAAATCTAATCTCTGTAACGTTATGTAGCTTTAACAAGTTCACGGTATCTGAAAAAAGGGCTGAAATTAAGATCGTATAGTTTGCAAAAAATATATATAATGACGGCAAATGTTTTCATTGGTGCTGATATTCACTAGAAGGAATAGACTTCGCGCTTATTGCAATTCTACACTCTCTAGGTGCTAACCAAACTCTACGCCAGTCAAAATTAGACAAGAAGTTACAGAACAGCAATTAACGTTGAATATTACTAAACCTGAAATACGTGCACATGTCGATAGCAATACGGCCAACCCACGAATATTGACTGCGATGTAGAGTTTTGTGAAGTTAAGACCTTAGCCTTAAATGGCGTGTGGATTTCGAAGCAAGAAGTGGAGCCACCACTCCAGATCTAAAACTTTTTGTAAGTGCTATACAATGTCTTGGCATCTTTTAGATGAAAATATTTTTTATCTGGGCAGATATTTAATGGGAAAAAATTCAACTAACTTCAAAACTATCAAATACACTTTTGACTAAAGTTAGTGTGATGTCTATTTAGATCCCCTGCAACAAGAGTTTTACTACTGGTCAAGTTAAAAATTTGATCCCAATCTCTCGAAGTAGTTCTAATAGATGGTGGGCAGTATAAAGAAATTATGTCTTCCAGGTGATCACAATTTAGAATTTTGATATGTAATATTTCAATTTGTGTGTTAAATAATCGAACATTGCATTTTTGTGCCCTAATAGATTTGTGAGTTAGCACCGCTACACCTCCAAATCCATCATCTCGATCTGATCTATATACAGTATATCCGTTAATCAAAAATGAACTGTCTGTATTCAACCAAGTCTCACTTATAATAGCAGTATGAACCTTCTCTTGATTTAATAGGGCTTCAAACTCCGTACGCTCAGGGCGAATTCTTTGTGCATTCCATTGTAATATGTTTAGTGATGCACTCGTCGCGGTCCATAATGTTTTAAAATAATTATGGCAAGGCTGATGAGCAATGAATTGCAAGACAATTGATAATAATCCCTCAAAAAGAATACCCGTACAACTATTGATTTTATCTTCCCACGAATAATTTTCCTCTTCAAATATTTTGTCTTTAGGTTTTTTATATATAATCTTCCACGAAACCTGTTCTTTGTTCTATGACTTGCTCTCTCCATGCATGTTTTCTCCC
The DNA here is from genome assembly GCA_001625245.1 of Calycopis cecrops. Lineage (NCBI taxonomy): Eukaryota > Metazoa > Arthropoda > Insecta > Lepidoptera > Lycaenidae > Calycopis > Calycopis cecrops. The sequence goes on from LUGF01044462.1 coordinate 62,705, forward strand.
AATACACTATCACTTAAATCCGATGAACATACTGATATGTCCCCTTCCTTTTCTTTTGATTTCTTTTTCTTTCGTTTTCTCATTTTCAATACTTTCTGCACCGACTTCCCTTCGTCTTTCTATCTATATAGATGTGTATGAACTTTTCTGTTTTTATAAAAGGTGAGTTTGATAATCGACCGTAAAGTATATTTTAACAGTTTTTCCTGTGAGATTTTCACGAAATCATAAGCTAGCGAAATCATTTTGTAAAATTTTACATCGTTGTCACACTCAAATTGATAAATTCATAAGTTGTGTAAAAGAAAAAAAAAGCAGAACACGTAGTACCCGGAAAAAGGCTTCAAAAATGACATACTTAATATTTAATACCTAAGACAAACAACATATATTTGCATATGCAACTGATAAATGTTCGAGTTTGTCGAGCAGCATCTATTTAAAACACGATACTACATCCATGCTCTGCGCTCAATGTTTTCGCGACATTCGAAGGCAGAACACACCGGAACGCAAACGCGGCACACTTCAGTTACACTGTCGTAGAGCTTTACAAAAATGGAAATGTCCAAAAAGAATATTATTCACGAGAAATGCAGCTTCGAAGATGCTTTAGAAATGAGCGGTAAGTTAGTCTTTGTTGTGGCTGTAAATTGTTAAAGCTTATTCTCTCGTGCAAAATATTCCTTCGATAGCAAGCGTCAAATTAATAATTTAATGGTTACTTAAACGAACTAGTTAACTAGTGTTAAATAAAAACTTAATTTATTATTATTTAATTAAAGAATTAACTACTTCGATAAATAAATCCTGTAATAATTATATTTCATTTATGAGTTTATGTTCTAGCGAAATGAAAATTTCATAAAGTTTATGAGTGAAACCATTCATGTATGTGCATATGTAGTAGCAATATTGAAAACCAAGTATATTGCACTTTATTATATTACGAATACTCAGTCTTTTTAGGAAATTTGCAATACCGGCTCGATTTTTCTTTTATTACTTCCTCCTGAGATCAATTGGGTCTACGCGACGGCTTGGTTGCTATCGCTTTTATAAACAGACCATTTAATACACCTAATACATTTTTTAAAGTTTTAAAAGCATTAATAATGAAAGGCTTAAATATGTTTTTAAGGTTTAGTGATAAGTTTTAAAACCAAATTAAGCGTTACACTCCACAGATTCAAATATAAAATAGGTAAAATTACAATGCATATTATAAAATTTGTGTCAAGTACGTAAGTTCACTTAATCGAAAAACAAATCGACATAATGTAAATGTTATTTATAACCCAGTTTCATTCGGAATATAAAAACTCGAAAGTCATCTCGTAAGATAAAATACGTTCACCCGATGAGAATGTAGCAGGGAAAATGTTTATAAGTTTTCGGTGAGCCATTGGAGAGAAGAAGAAAAGTGTGATGAAAAAAAAGAAAGGTGAACGTTGGTAGTTGCTGGTTATTCTCTTGTTCTAAATAAAAATTATGTTCTTTTACCCTCCAGGTTTCGGCGTGTACAACTATGCCATGCTCAGTTCGTGCTGCCTGCTCATCCTGGCGATGTACATCGACATCATTGGCTTCTCCGTGCTGCTGCCCAGCGTCTCATGTGACATGGACCTGACGGCGTCGCAGCAAGGACTCCTGTCAGCCATACCGTTGATCGGTGAGACTAATCTCTGCATATTTTACCCGCGGCTTCTCTCGGTTGGTTTTTCGCGATAAAATCCCGATCCCGAATAAAGAGCATAATTCTGCAGTGATCAGAGACGCAAGTGCAATATGATTTTATGCTAGTGTTACCGTAACACGGTTACGGTTTCACACGATTAGACTCCACATATTTTCTTAAGAGTAAACTCCAACTATTAAACATAAACACTGACGCCTAACTATGCTCTATTAGAATAGTATAGATGACGAGCCAATGTGTGGTCGGGATAGTTTTCGATTTTAGCACTTAGTAATCTGATCAGAGTAATTATAGAAATGACTAGCCCTCTTCCTTGGGCGCCAATGTAATTAGGTGCCCTTGGGGTACACTACACGCGTGGCATGGCGTGGCTACTAAAAAAATATATCCCACGTTACTCTAATAAGCTATAATTCTTTCAGTTAGCAAAAAAAAAATTATTTTCGGATCGAAATTTTGAATGTTACCCACTTGAACTTGAATGAACAAACGTACAAACTTCACTTTATTATAAAACTTTGTATAGAGGTTCTTCTCTTGTTTAAGACACGTAGAGACTAAATCTAGAATCTTCTATTCCTTTTTTTTAAGTGTCAGGGGGAAATTGAACAGTCGGAGCTATTTTCATGACCACTGACGCCCATAGACATCTGCACAGAGATAAACAGATGCGTTGTTCTCCATCCTCCTCCCACATCCATGGGCCACCAGCTACTTATACACGTCACTAAACGCGACAGCACAGCTGTCACCTTACGCGGGTCTCGTGTAAGCGAGTATAGATGTTCTTCTTTTGCTTAAGATACCTGAAGGCTAAATCTTGAACCTTGTTTCCTTCACAGGCATCATGATATCTTCGTACGCTTGGGGCCTCTGCGCAGACACGCTTGGACGGCGGAAGACTCTGCTGATGGCGATGCCAGTCGGTATCCTCTTCACCCTGGTGGCCAGCATGGCACCCAATTTCACCGCCTTGTGCATATTGAAGTTCATATCAGCTGCATTGTAAGTAATTATTCAGACATTTACGTAAGATCTAGACTGTAACATTCTCAGACCAAATAAAAGACCTACTAAACCTGTAAAGACGTAACCACACGTAACGCTCTCGACAATGAAATGATGACGTTTTCGTAAACATGTGTGCACTCAATGAGAGGTGTAGTAAAAATGTATTAAGCGAATACATTACATATACAACAAAAAAAGCTTGTAAACAAGCTTTTTCTTGTTGTTATTATTACATTGATATGAATATTAAAAGTAAAAATAGAAATAAGTAAATGGACGTGATTACTGATTACATTACATTACCTTTCGTTACATTAATAACTAACCCCATAAACGGGACTATTTTGACGCTCACTTGTGACAACATTTGTGGAGGTTTTGTGTTCCAAGCTGTCTTATCAATAGGCTATTTGACGGTATTAAAAATAAAAGCTTATTGAATTTAATATTTAAGTAATGTGATTTTAGGCTATTATGTAGTGAAATAATTTGTAAATAATCAATACTTTATTTCAAAATATTTTTTTTTATAATACGTATTTTTATTCATGAGTCACGTGACTTCAAACTACGTGAATTGGCGATGACGTAACACGTGCATGAGCCAACAAATCATAGAGGCTGCAATCTGAAATCTACTGAAAGTACTAGTTCATTACTTTAAAATGTAACTTATTTTTTTCTGTATTCTGTAATATGCACAATAAAGTATATTTCATTCATCCATTCATTCATTCACAGCACTAGTCACTTGTCAAATTTCTAGCTCAACTTAATGATTTGTCAACGGACAACAACAACAAAAGAGTTCTAAATAGTACTGGCAGTGATTTTCGGAACCCTGCAAAGCCAATACGACACAAGAGGCCATTTTGCTTACAGAAACGTTTTTGCGGGTTTTATAAATTATGAATCTTTAATTTGTAAATTTGAGATACATACTTATCAGGATTAAAAACAAAAAACTGTATATGTTCCTTGATCACTGATAAACATTCTGGTGTGGTTTTTGAAAACTTGTCAAATAGCCCATTGTTTTTTTTTTATAATAGGCTTGCGATTGGCCATTGCCTCACCTGGTGAAAAGTTGAAATTGATTTTATAATATATGAAGTTTATTTACGTATGAAAGAGTCCATCTTGCTTTTTATTCCTCAAGGAATGATTGTTGCAGCCTTTCAGTAAACAATTGGGCATTTTCACGTAATAAACAATTAGTTATTTGGATATCATACGCCATTGATGAACTTCCACAAACTAATTACCGGGGTGTAGTTTGGTTGTGTGCGCGAGGCCGTGTATATACAGGACTGGGTGTAGTTTTGTAGCCTTCACTATATTGTTCGCAGAGTTACGTATTTACTTTTTATTTGGTCGGAGGTAACAATAATGTAGACACTAATTGGTCGTCAAAAATAAAAAAATGTTCAATCGTAATGAAATTTTGTATCCTGATGAAGCTTTCTATTTGTGAAAAAGTGGTTAAAATCGGTGTGTAACCATACCGATTTTGAGTGATTTGAAGTGTATTCGATACAAAAATTCTCTTTATTATTTATTAAGCCGCTTGCTAATATTAAATAAATATAGTAGAGTAAATTTGATAGGAGTGTAACCGCGGGTAGCACTAGTACCTAATTTGTAGGGATTATTAAGTACCGATTACATAAATAACCCTTTTTACATAAAGTCACAAATCGTTTTTTTTTTGCCAGAAATAGTGTCTAATTAAGTTGTAATACATGAGCTGGCACAACCGGCCAAAGAAAAAAAAAAGATTCACACAATTCCGGCGTGAGAGGAAAACTGTGCTGTCGTGTTTTGGTGTATGATTTTTCTGTGGCCCATGGAGAGGGAAGGAGAAAAAAGTGAAAGGCATATATATCTAACCTCTATGTACTTTGGGAGTCAGTGGTCATCTAAATGGCTCCTACTACTCGTTTATCCCCTTACTCCTTATACTATAAAAATGCCAACCTTTTTTAACTACAGAGAGACAGACAAATCAATAAAGTGATCATTTAAGGTTTTTTCTCTCTGAGATTCGGAACTAAAAAGAATAAACGAACTCGCGTGCCTTAGCTCATAAAATTAAATGACACCTGGCACTTGGCTTGTTATCAGACAAAAGCCGGTGTGTGACAACTGTAAAAATAAACTAAGATAGGAGCTTGATCAAATAATTGAACCAGTAATATGTTGAATTTGTCTCACTTCAACGGATCTTAAAGCTAGCGTAATAAATATTACAACCTGACGCAACTTACTACTAGCTATCGTCATATTACCAGTTAGTACCTACTGGTGGTACGTTAGGCTGCATCCACTCCAGGTAGGGTAACCACATGAGCGGGATTCGCCGGAGTTGTTTCGCGGTTTTGTCTGATGTCCCGAGTCCCAAAAAAAGATAGTGTCTCGATAAAACAGATGTTTCAAAGGAAGAATGAAAAGATAGAGCAAAATGACCATTAGTCAGCTCCGCCAGAAATAAGTATGTATATTTGTTATTATAGTATTATTTTACACACAAAAATCCCTACTTTTTAAAATGTTGTCCAGATATTTTAGCCTTCCCATGAGGTTACCTCCTAGGTGTATCCAACTGTGTAACCTATCTCGGTGTTATAGTACATTCAAACGTCTCTTGGTCCAAACCACATTGATTTTAAATTTGCAATAAACTCAGGTTACTTTTAGGTAAAATCTATCACTTAAGCTTTAAAGTTCCGTATACTGCCTTAGAATGTTTGTATTTTGCTCTTGTGGGTTCTATTATGAGTTATGCCCTAGATAGCTATGACCTTACATTTAAAACTGACTTAGATAAGCTTGAAGCAATACAGTTATAATTTATTAAATTTCTATTTAATAAAAAAACTAAAGCTGTAACAGTAAAGATAATTATTATAAATTATTTAAAATTTGTAAAATACTTCCAATTAGTATCAAACATTAATACCTATTATTTTCAAATAATTATGGCGGTCAGGGGCATAACTTAGAATTAGTTAACTATAGCCATGACACCCGCAAGATGTCGTCGGCCTACGTTAAGTACCCGTGGTTAAAAGTAACTATGGTGATAGGACTCTAAAATTAGCGGTTAACTTAACGTCTAAATTATTTGCATGCCAATACGACATACGAGTAGTGCCAATTAAAAAAAAAATTACGCTATAGGGGGCAAACGAGATTGATTAGTAGAACAAGGGTGATTAGTGACTACCGCCGCCCATAGACATCCGCAAAACTCGGTGTCTTGCAGACGCGTTGCTGGCCTTTAAGAAAGAGGAATACTCTTTTCTTGAAGATCCCTAAGTCGTATCGGATCGGAAATACCGATATGACGAAATTAATAAAATATTACTCTAATATTATTGAAAAGTAAACTAGTATACTTTTGTAATAAATAAGGGACTTGATCCCGCATACAAACAGTTTTGCGGGACAGTGTATAAACACATATTATAAACAGAGGATTTTTGATAATAAAAAGAAAATAATTATGATCGACATGACTTATGATCGATAATGATGAAAATGAGACATAGATTTTCCAAGAAAATTCGGACCTGTGAATATATTTTATCGCATGCTTTTGTCTGTCATTCGAATAGATTTTTATGCTATGATTTTATAAGAGTACTAGCTACATATACACCGCTGTTTCGCCCGCAAATCTCTTTTGTGTTCTTTCGTAATAAATCATAGCTTAGGTTTCCTAAATAATGAATAATGAAATTGTGGAGAAAGATCAAAATTGGCTCAGTATTTTCAAATATCACTTCCTACAAACAAACAAAGTATACTTTTTTTCTCTTCAAAATACTAATTGTAAATTAATTAAAAGTATATGAGATATAATTCTACATTATCATTCCTACCACAGCCAAATAATATCACAGATTAAGCTCAGTCTACTAACGTGAATACGCGGATTTGAGGATTATCTTGTATAACCCGAGTCAATAAAGAAGCGAATCTTAAATGGCGGGTAAATAATTGCGCAGACCGACGACGACAGTAGGGTCAACAAAAACAATTTAAATATTTTATTTATTTATTTTATTTAGACTTTGCACTTACCACTATTGCTTGATAGCTATAATGAAACTATAGTTACGAACATGGACGAAGGCTAATTTAGATAGGTACAGTATAACAAACATCATTTTTGATCCCGGCAAAACAAAACTTATTATTTTTATCATATTTTACAAAAGTTAAGGTAAACTTAGTAAGAGGTAGTGTCATTGCTTTATGCAGCGGATTTCGGCCCGCATGACCAGGGAGGTACCTATCACTTACATAGTTAAAGACTGATATGGATATGGCCATGATTGTATATTGGTGTCGATCAAAACGTCACTTACATTATAACTATTCATAAGAAGCTTACAAATAAAACGTGGTTTAAGTTTACTTATTAAAAACAAGATTTTTCCAATAAAAAGTACGCAAGAGAAGTTCCTGTCTCGTTATTATTTTTTAAGGAGTGAAATCCAAAAATTCTCTCTCATCATTATCAGGCGAAGGACGCCCACTGCTGGACATAGAGCGCCCCACGCTCCTCATTCTAGGCAATACGTCAAAAATTATTCTAATACTTTTTTTTATTTAATTGTTTTAGCTCAGCATCAGCTAATGCGGCAGCCTTCGTCCTTCTGGGAGAGACGGTGCCTCGACACCATAGGAGTCGGTTCATGTTCCTCATGGCTAGCGCCACCATGGTTGGACAGCTGACTATCTGCTGTGAGTACACCTTACTAAAGTAATACATAAGTCATTCAATTTTTATGTATTTGTCATCGAGTATTGAGATTTTTGGCACGGTAAACCTAATCTAGTCAGAAACAATGTATTTGCTTTCGATCACTCGCCTGAAGTAAAACTTCATACACGAAATATGACTGGCTATGCTGCATTCTTGATACTACAGTAATATAAGAAACGTAACTCTCTTTCTTTCTGCCTTCACTAACTTATCTCCCTCTCAATTTCCGTTAGTCTCGCCCGATCACACTTTTCGTAACGCTCTTGTATCGAATTCATCAGCTTCACCAAGTCAAGAATTTTTACTTCAATAAGCTAGTAAGCAAACTTTTACACTACTGTACTAGGTTCTAATACTGTGTCTAATGTCTGTCAGTTCATTAATCTACCTACTTAACATGTAATAATTACTCATAACATTCAGCACATGTCCCACATTGAATATATGTAACCGGGTGTGGCATCAAGAGTCTTATGGTCGCAGCACACTTATCAACTCGGAAACGGATCGTAAACGCCCCGCCTAGAAAATCGAAGACGATTACGTTACGTTTCCCATTAGTGTGCGTTGCAGTATGGAGTTTCATAGAAAGAATACTGACCGGCTCGATGTGATACGGTAACGTTCCGTTTTCGAGTTGATAAGAGTGCTGCGAGTTGCGACCATTACTCAACCGACGCATATGTTAGAGGTGAGTTATGAATGTAAAAAAAGACTAGTGTGTGAAGAATGTAATATGTGGATTAGGTACTCTCTGCCCCCGCTAGGGAACTTACGTAAAGACTTATTGTTGTTGAATGTAATACAACGTTGATAAAAGCGAAGGGCACTAAATAAAACTGTCTATACTATAAGAAACTATTAAAAACAGGTTGACGAGAAGTATACGAAAATACTTTTTTCATAGAAAGTAAACAACGGCTTAATAAATAAGAAAACATCCTTTGGACTGGCCTACACAGCGAGCGGGAGTTATTTTAGAATTTCATCACGAGAACTAAATATATGATGTAACACAATATTTGAGAGATTTGTGTACAATCATACATTTCATATCACATAATTAAGTGAGAACTATCTACCAATATATTCTACTCAAATTCAAATTAAATTATCTTAACAGCACGCCGAAAAGCCATAACACACCCATCGTTTTCCCTAAGTCATTATGATAAGCTTTACGCACCTACCCATTTTTGTTTGCAAAGCAAAAAACTCTAGACACAAATATAAGATACATAGTTGTGTCAGAAGGTTATTTTCATTGGCATCGTATTTCTTGATAAATTGATAGATCATTGAAGTATACAATCAACCATATGATGTGGCCTCATTTTCATCGGGGATTCTAGAATTTTGTAGGAGGTAGTGCGACGCTGTGCGAATGTAACCGAATGAACCGGCACGACCAGCGTAAAGTGACTGCCGCGTTTCGTGCGGTGAGTAAGTAGCCAGTTGCCCAGGGTTGTGAAGGAGAAAGGAGGGCAACGTGTCTGTGTAACCTCTAAGCGGATCTCTGTGGGTATTGGCCCCCTGCTACCCAGGAGCCTGGGTCTCTCAACCGGGTACAGGGTCGGGCTCGCTAACGGAAATGCACTACAGACTAAACTCAGCAACAGGAGCATAGGGGCCTAGGGGACAGATGGGGCGGGATACTATAGTCCTTAGAAACGTCTCATGAAATTTTTTGTGCTAATCGGGTAGGTCTGAGAATCGGAACACATAAATTTTTCGTCTCAATATTTTTATGGGATCGATACGTACGCGGGTGAAACCGCGGAGCTAGTAGGTATTAATATAAAGTTCCAAATAAGATAAGGAATTCATTAATCAAATCAACCGTGCCTTGGTATAGTCGAATAAGACGTATATTCAGAAAGGAATAGTAGAGCAATTACGATAAGGTTATTGGAATGAGAAAACTGAGAGTTATCATGAGTTCTCAGTAGATAAGATATAAATGAAGTAAAAAAAACATTTATTAATACGTATAATTATCATCAAATATTGGTAAATGTTTTTTAGGGTTCCGTGCCTCAAAAAACAGATGATAACTCACATAAACAAATCATTAACCAAGTATATAAGCATCTAATGTTGATACAGTTCTACAAATATTAGAAATTACTTATGCTACAATTTTGTAATTTTCAGTGCCTGCTCTGCCAATCTTCAGTCTGAACTTCCACGTCGATGTATCTTGGCTGGGTCTGGAATACCGGCCCTGGAGACTTCTGATGCAGATCCTCAGCTTACCTGGAATTATAGGCATTATAAGCATGGCCCTTCTACAGGAAAGCCCAAAGTTTCTCCTCAGTAAAGGTTTTGAGCACAAAGCAATGGATATTCTGAAGACAATCTATAGATCTAACACAAAATTGGAAAAGGATGCATACCCTGTATGTTATATTTTTTTTCTGTTATTTTTTTTATAGTTTATGGGGGCAAACGAGGTGTCGGAGCTATTTTTATGACTGCCGACGCCCATAGACATCCGCGTAGAATTTATACACATGCGGACCACCGGCTACATACATTCTGCACGAAACTCGACAGCGCAGATGCCACTTTACTCCGGTATCGTGTTAGCGAGAGGTACCTCCCCGGTCGTGTCCGCCCAAATGAAGTACCTAACGTGGATTCCTTTTATGATAGATTTGAGGATACCGATTTACATGGCATTCGAAAGATAAATTTGCGTGTCCTCTTACAAATAAGAATGTAGCGCATATGTGTATGACATATAAATTATTACTAATTTGTTATATTATATCTGGTCCATTATGTTTCCCATTGTTGGGCAAAGGCCATTGAACAGAGAAAAATGAAAAAATATAAATTATGGCAGAGAAAAATAAATATGAAATGATGTTGCGCTACGAATACTGTTGTAAGAGGAGGTGCACATAGCTTAGTCCATAGCAGCTGATTCAGACTAGTACTATCGGAATACCGGTGAGGTACACGCCCGTGGACTGTCACTACAGATCATTATAATATTAAAAAGCTGAAGAGTTTTTTGTTTGGTTAACTCTCTAATCTTTGGACTACTGGTCTGAATTAAAAAAAACTTTCAATGTTATATAGTCTGTTTATTCACGAAGGCTATAGGCCAGGGATCCTCAACCAGTGGGGAAAACTGGGCGTGGAGGCGCGGCTAATTTTCAGGAAAAGCGCGAAGCTTTTGATAATTTTATAAATATAAATAAAAGTAATAAAAACTATACTGTCGTTGTTTAATAGGTAACTTCATTTAATTAGGGGAGGCGTGAAAATTTATGCAAGTTCTTATGGAGGAACTACAAAATGGTTGAGAAGCCCTACAAATAGGCTATATGCCATCATGCTGTGGAGTACGTGGGTAGGGGTATGCTGGATAAACCGTGTGGCGCTCATAATGAATACGTAGATGTGGGTTACGCTATTTCACCTACATAAAAATCTATCCCGAAAGAACTTGGACACTCGAACGTTTTGGGGATAAAAAGCAATTTTATTTTATTCAAGATTGTGATCTAGCGTGCCAAATTTTATCTTAATTCGTTCAATTCTTTTTGCGTAAAAAGAATAGGAAACTTACAAACTAACTTTCACACTAATGCTAGTAAGATTTATAGCATGTATATGTTATTTTCAATTTCAGGTAACATCGATCTTTCTGGAAACATCTGACATGAAAACTGACGTCGAAGTGTCGTTCTTACGGCAAATGTGGAACCAGACCGCTCCTTTGTTCAAGCCTCCACTCCTGAAAAACTCACTGAAGCTCTACTTCATCCTCCTATGCGCTTATATGACGTAAGTAGTCGTATTAAAAAAACGGACAAGTGCGAGTCGGACTCGACCACCGAGGGTTTCGTACCAACTAGATTTTTTAAATAATAACTGGGTTAAACGAGCAGTCGCGTTTTTTATCGTTTATGAGAGCTAACAAGCAGTCGGAGCCAATTTCATGACTATAGACATACGCATAGAGGCTATACAGATGCGCTGCCCTCCTTCCTCCTCCCACCTCCATAAGCCACAGGCTACTTACACGCCGCACGAAACTCTACAGCACAGCTGACACTTTACCCCGGTCTCGTGTAAGCGAGAGGTACCTCCCCGGTCGTGCCGGCCCCATTCGGCTGCATGCAAGCATGCAGTGTGGCACTACAAATCATATTGATCCAATAAAGGAGCGGGTAGTGTAATTTATTAAGGTCATTAGCATTTTGAACCCAAACGCATGTTTGTTGTTCGTATATCCGTTACGAGGGTGAGGCTGAAATTAGGCTGGAGAAATATACTTGACCAGGTCAAACTGCGGCTGTAGCCTCAAGATAATAATAATAAAAGAAACGTAAACTATTTGAATGTTACAATTCCTCAACAGATCTACTGGATTTACCATGTGGGTGCCGACGATGGCCAATGCGTATTTCAACGGAGAAGACACCAACGGGAAGACCTTCTGCGAGGTCGCCAGCACAGCCACGAGACGACCCGACCCCACTAACTCTGTAAGACACGACATTTTCTTTTTTTATTTTTCAAGTCGCCCTGAGCAACTCCTGTTGCAATGAGTCACATGGTCTATTTGCCCATCAATTTGAAAATTGGTATTTTTTTACAATAAATACGGTAAGAAAAATGAGCAGGAGGACCATCCCAAAGCCCTTTTACCTTACGGTTATACGGGCCGAATCGTGTGCGCAGAGTGCACCTGCCATAGGCTTGTGTTGCTCACTTCAGGTGCGCACGCTTCGCTCCCTACAAATTATTTTTTCCACAACCTGTCCCTTGGAAATGCCCTTCCCCCCATTCTGGGGCGAACACCACAAATTACGCCTTCGGCGCGCCTTCGTCGGGAAGTCGTATTGTATTATAATCTACTGGTTTAGCATTTTTTTTCGTCTAGCTCCGTCTAGCTCAGTCATCTATATTCGCGCTATTGCGCATTTCTGGCTTTTGCCAGGATCGCGCTTTTACTACCTCATGCGCTCCTCACGCTCTAGCGCACTTCTGGCCTTATGCCCGGACCTTGGGAAGTTGCGAACCAGTCGGAAGTTGGCCAAGACTACCGATGTTCGTGGAAATCCACATGCTTGTTAGTTGCGTGGTCCACAAAACGCGACGTCATTGTTTCTTCACGACGGTATCATGTGAGCCAGAGCTGCCTCCTCGGGTGTGCCAGCCCTATTCCGCTGGATTGCAGCATGTCAGCAACGGGGTCTTCAAATCAGCTACTCCAATGATTTTGATATTTCGTTTATTACGTTTACAATATTTCGTATACAAATTTTGATATGTTAGGAAAACGATTACCTATACATGGGCGACAACTATCGTGGAAGTGACAAGAGAAAGTTAACGAACAAAGGTGCAATTTTACCGTAGTATTTTACCAATCGAGCAAAGACGTTTACAGATTAAATATTTTGAGGTTAACAATTACTAGTTAGTTTATATAGGGAAAAATAGATGGCGTTGAAACTGGTTAGCGGCCGCGACACAGCATATCAATAACTCTTACAGGACAATAAAAACTACAATAAGTGTATGTATGCAACATTCAAGCTCGTCAATCGCATTACGCACGGTGTAAAATTTATTTATGTCACGAAAGACGTGCTTAAAATGCTGATGTGACCATGCTGTGATATAAAAACGAAATTCCTCTTCTTTCAGACATCCATATCACGAAACTGCGATGACATCGTCAAGCCCATGTCGCTGTACGCAGTCATGGTGTACTCCGGTCTTTGCGGCTTGCTCAACTTGGTGCTCACGTTCATCGTTGGCCCCCTGGGCAAGAAGAAGACCACGCTCCTGGTCTTCGCCATAACTGTCAGCTGCGGCATCATCCTCCTGTTCGTGAGGTCGCCTATGTACAGTCTGTTCCTGTTCTTCATGTTCCCCTATGTTGCTCTGATATTGGGCAACATTAATACGTATTTGGTGGAGCTAAATCCCACGTATTTAAGGTGAGATTTTTTTTGTTTTTTTTTTAAGGTAAGATGATTACCATATATCATTAGTCTACTTGATGATGATGGCTCGAGGGATAGTGTAAATCTCGTCTGCGTGTCAATAATGTAGATGTCTATGCGAGTCTCGTATGTCTAATTATTTCATTACACTTAAAAAATTGTTAAAACAACTTTGCACCTAAGTAGAGTAGTCTTTAGCAATTTATTGATTCATTTGAAATCAGCAGTATGCAAAAATGTAGAACTACTGACTAGAAAAAAACGAACAAAGATCAATTAAAAAAAAAACGAAAAGCAATATTTCACAAAGTTTGTTCATGGATTTTTTGCCGATTCTTCCTTGTATTAAAAATTTACTGCCAATATTACATGGGGTCTACCGAAGAATTCCACTTAACCAAATAATTATTTTAAGTTCAATTAAATATTATCATCATCATCATCTGGAGTACGTCCGAATGCTAAGCAGGGCTAGGCCTGCCTCATATTGAGACTCATCAACATCTTCCCTCCACCTTAACCAAGTCTCCGGCCCACCTGACAGGAGAGCGCCCAACACGGGAGTGTTCTTCCAGTACGGGGTCACTATAGAACCTTTTTTCCCCTGCGTAAGCAATGTTCAAATTAAATAGTAATGTATAACTTCAGAAGATCTTGAGGGTATGACATGGCTCTAATATTTCAGGGGAATGGCGACGTGCCTGTCGGTAGTGGTGGCGCGAGGGTTCGGCTTCATCAGCGTCCAGCTCATCGCCACGTTCCTCAGCGAGCACTGCGTGTCCATGTTATCAGCATACATTGTTCTTGTCTTACGTAAGTTTTTTTCGTTGGTAGTTTATTATAGTTAGGGAGATAGACCACCCTCTTTCTCTCAGATGGAAGAGATGCATCGCGATGGTGATTTACGGACAGCAAATGTAAACCATTGAGTGTCGGGTCAAAAATTAACCTCGGTGCAATTATTGCTTAAAGATTTTGCGGAAATCGTTGAATCATGACCGCGACTTGTATATTTCTTATAAGTTTACCTAAATCGTAGGCTCAATCGCTAGTACGGGATAGTTTCTCTCTCTCTTTCACAAGATATCGACGTAAAATGGCCGAGCTGTCACAATTTGTTCATGCTGCAAGTCTTGTTGAGAGGGATATGGAAAACGAGGATGGATAACGCATCTCCTTGTGGTGTCTAGATGCTTAATGTCGTCCTAGCCAATTTTGTCTGCGGCCGCCGTCTCTATAAAGACGAGCCATCTACGCAGGACATATTCAGGAGTCATCTGCACAAGTGTTCGCGCAGACACAAGTGCACTCTCTATTCCCTTATTCTCATATTCCGATGGGACGGCACGACCGGTGAGAAATCAGATGCGAGACCGACGGCTTAACGTGCTCTTGGAGGCACGAGGGTATAACATCGCCAACTTCCTGACTCCGGACTGTTATTAGAAATTTAAAATCCCAATAACAATTTTTGGTCCGACCCTGGATTCGAACCCAGGACCTCACGTCTGTAGTTGAACACGTTAACCACTATACCACAAGGAAAACAAAATTTTTATCCGATCAAAATATCGACTCTAGTGGATTTTTGAATTGGGCATTTCTGGACACGTCCGCATGGCTAATTAGTGTATCGCTGACAGTGTGTTTCAAAAATCAACAAGCCTTCATGTTTAAGATTCAACATTTGATATCATTGTATTTTCTTTTATACTTTGCCCTGCTATGTGGGCAAAGTAAAGTGCCGGCTTAATTCAACTTAATGCTGTGTGGCACTACAAACACACTACACTCTTACTAAAAAGATGTTAGTGTACCTACTAACCAAAAAGTTTTGCTTTTTGCCAATAGACGAAAATATCCAACATTATAAGGCTATCCTTGGCTATGCTAACAGTTACGTAAATTTAAAAGCAACAAGAAATACACAACTTGAGTAACCTAGCTAAATAAATCATTGTGCAATTATATTTTTCAGTGGGATTCATCACCGCCTTTTTCTTACCGCCAGACACCAAACCAAAGGAAACACCAAGATCAGATCAAGAAATGGACATGTAAAAGAGTCATGAAGGTGTTCGGAGATTAGTAAAATTTTGTACAAAAAAATGGAGGGTCGCCAAAAAATTCAAGAAGAAACAATTGCATAGGACTGCTAGAAACGGTCAATTTGAAGAATTGAATTTTTTTAGTTTAATTTGAAGACGTTACAAATAC
>LUGF01044462.1:85929-98354 GCA_001625245.1 Calycopis cecrops
GATGCGCCACCTGAAAATAAAGTCGTAGACCTTTGATTTTTTGCATGAATAAAGTGTTTACATATGGTCACCTATTAACAATACAGGAGATTTGAAAAGAGCAAAAAAAAAATTTTTTGATATGTTTCACTCCACCCTAATATATAGTCCTAATACATGATCCGTTAACACTATGCTTAACTAGTTAGATGAGAACATTCAAGCGCAGTTCGACAGTCATGGAGATTAAACAAATTATTTATTACATCATTACTCTGTGCAGTGTTCAGTACAAATACTCCTGATGGCTATCTCTAGTCTGTAACTTATCTAGACCGCTATTAGACATCTAAATATCTTATCTCGAACACTTATAAAGTAATATAAATGGCGATGGAATTGCTGAAAACAGCCTACTTATAAAATGACAATAGGGAAGGACTTATTTATTTCTATTCCTTTAAATAAAAATTTAAGTGTTAATTATGACTGCGGACGGTGGGTCTCAGAAAAACAGTTTTGAAGATGCAATAGTTTTGACAGGTTAGTTTTAGGGAATATTTTTAAAGGCAGCAAGCTTAAATTAATTATTAAATTAATTATTTCAAATGTGAAGTGGAAATCTGTTATCACGGTGTCATGAAAAACGAATAAGCAACAAATAATCGTGTTTCTGTTGCAAGCTCTAAGGTACATCATGCTAGGATAACAGGAGGCCCACAAAAGGTCATGAACTCTAGCTGAATGATACCTACATACTAACATAGATACTAATGACTAAATTATCGTAGGTCAACACGTGAACTCCTGGCCTAGCCCATTTGGCATACTCCTGGCATAGGCCATTCATTATTAATCGATAATAGGTTTTTAAATGTAGAAGAATTGACAGTAGGGTAAAAATAAAGCAGAATACAGATTGCTAAAAGTTTTGTAATAGCTAATACTTATTTACGGTGTATTTTTCTATGGTATATTGGGCAAAAAACCCGTCGGAGCCATTTTCATGACCACCGAAGCCTATAGACACCGGCATAGAGGCTATACAGATGCGCTGCCCTCCTTTCTCCTCCCACATTCACGGGCCACCGGCTACTTACACACCGCACAAAACGCGACAGCACAGCTGTTACTTTACGCCGGTCTCGTGTAAGCAAGAGGTGGAGGAGGAGGAGAGAGCGGCGGCATGCATGCATGCCGTGTGGCACTACCTCTTCCTGATTTTGCTCTAATAGTATATTTTAAACGTTATTTGAAAGACATGATTTGAATATATACTGGATATTGTATAAAAGGGAGATATAGAAGGGATATAAAAGAGATAGTAGCAAAATGGAGGTGTGCATCGTCACAAAATTATAGGCTTCCCTGGTCATACGCAAAAATTCATTGATAATATAAATAAATAAAATATGTTAAGTTCTAAGCTCGTGATATCCTGTTAATACTGCTGGTAATACAGCCAATGAAGTCACTAAAATCTTGACTATGTCAACCAAGTGGACGTTATGATTTCGATCTCCGCTCTCCAGGAAATCAATAGAGCGTGCATTTTGACAGTTACAGTGCTGCCTCTAAGTTGCATGACGTTTCTATAGCAACCGTCCTCATGACGCCATTAATACACTACGACCGCTTCATGACGGCACCGCTATAGTAAATCCCGGCTAGACTTCACAAATTGCAGGTTTTGGCAAATACAATCTGTGCATGCTGTCAACATGCTGCCTGCTGATCATAGCCATGTACATAGACATCTTCGGCTTCTCGGTCTGGCTGCCCATCATCGCCTGCGAAATGAACTTGTCCACTTCGCAACAGGCGTTACTGTCGGCCGTGCCTTTGATTGGTAAGTTTATAGCTTTATGGTCACCGCACACTTATCAACTCGGAAAGGGATCAGCACCGTATCGCCTACGCTATTCGAGGTGAGGCGAGAACGGCACCATATCACCTCGAGCTGGTCAGTATTCTTTGTACGGGAACCGTAACGTAATCGCCACACCTCGAATAGCGTAGGCGATACGGTGCCGATCCCTTTCCAAGTTGATAATTGTGCGGTGACCATAAATCACATTTTCAAAATTTTCGAATTAATTTCAAATGCTAATGCAATCAAGTTAGCTCAATAACCTAAAATAACTACTTCCATTTCCTATCTATCATCATCATCTTCATAATCATCATCAACATTTACCGACCCACAGCTGGACATATTCCTCCTTCAATGAAGGCCGAGACGTGCCTCCTTCTACTCATAACCATCGGTGACTGCACAAAGATCGTCTTCCAACCTGGTGTATGGTCAACCAGTAGTACGTCTTTCTAAACACGGCCTCCATTCTAGAACCATCTGGCCAATCCACCTCATCACAGATCAAATGATCGTCTTCATCGTCATCAGTAGCCTAACGACTAGTGGATGCCGCTTACTACTGAATCTAGATTGTCCTCCAAACCATTTTCTTTTTTTTTTTTTTTTTATGGTATAGGGGGGCAAACGAGCAGTTGTAGCCATTTTCATGACTACCGACGCCCATAGACATCTGCATAGAGACTATACAGATGCGCTGCCCCCTTTCTCCTCCCACCTCCATGGGCCACCGGCTACTTACACACCGCACGAAACGCGACAGCACAGCTGTCACTTCACGCCGGTCTCGTGTAAACGAGAGGTACCTCCCCGGTCGTGCCGGCCCAATTCGGCTGCATGCAAGCATACAGCGTGGCACTACCTCTTACTATATTATTATTTATATACTTATAAGCTGGATTAGGTGTCAATACGACAATTATACGTGTACTTAATTCGGTATGGATTTCAAAATTCTACAATATTCCTTAATACGTGTTATACCAGTTAAGCCCATTCTATTTATCTGTGTTTGCTCTATTTACGGCCACGCACGCACGTCAGACAAGTAGGTCACTGGCTCCCCACATTATTTTTTAATCAGCAAAGCGCCCTACAAATGGACCCTTCAAAGCTCATCCGCTCTAATTCACAGCGATTTGTAAATATACCTCCATAGTTTACGAGCTTCACTTGAATAATCGTATGAGAGAGACAATTTCGATATTTGTTAAACATTTTTGGCCACTTTCTAGTATCCGAATATGTTGAAATTAATGTATCTGCAGTACATTTTTTTCAGTGTTCTATATTATTTGCAAATGCCACTTCGCTATGATATCAATTTTGTAAAATAAGATAGCAATTTTACAAATTTTACAGAAATGCATTCAATGATAATATTGTCGAATAGATCAAAGTGAAATCAAAAATGAAAAGATGAAAAAAGAAAAGAATTTTTCCGCTTTAAAAAGACTTAACTATACATTTTATACAAACAAAAACCTAGGAAAAATGAACAAAAAAAAGATTTTTTTAACGAGTCCACTCTAATAAAGTTAACTGTATCTATATATATATATATAAAAAACTCAAACGGGACAGCCATCTATCAACGCACAGCCCAAACCACTGGATGGATCAAGCTGAAATTTGGCATCCAGGTAGATGTTACGACATAGGCATCCACTAATATGGAAGGATTTTTAGAAATTCAACCCCTAAGGGGGTGAAATAGGGTGTTGAAGTTTATATGGATTTCTTAGAAATTAACGCGGGTGAAACCGCGGGGCACAGCTAGTAGTTATATATGTACATTTTATAAAAACAAAATCAAACAAGGTGTATTTCCTTAGGTGTCATGTTTTCGTCGTACATCTGGGGGTTCAGCGCTGACACCCTCGGCAGGAAGAAGTCCCTCATGCTGGCGATGCCCATCGGGATGCTGCTCAACATAGCGGCCAGTTTCGCACCCACTTATGTCACCCTGGCTTGTTTAAAGCTCTTCTCTGCCTGTTTGTATGTATTTCTGATTTTTTTTTTCTAAAATTTTGTAGTCGTACGGCTAGCCGACCCATGATCACTTCGCTGGGTGTCAAAAATAAGACATGTTTAATCCTAATAAAATGTAGTCTATGTTTCTTACTGATAATGCTTACTATTAGTGAAAGAATGGTTAAAATAGGTGCGGTAGTTTTGGACCCTGTTCGATACAAATCAACAAAAACTGGGGCTGAAAGGAGGAGAAAAAGGAAAGTTGAGTGGAAAAAAGCACTGGAGCTTTTAAATGTTTGCGTATTAACTAGAAAGCGTGGCACATGCGTTAGGATAACAATAATAGTAGAGAAAGCAAGACAAATCTGGGCATATGATTACCGTTTACTTTGCCATTAGTGATCTGTCGTGCAAATATGTTGCCTAACAAGAAAAAATATCTATTGGTTCAACTGAACAGTCGATCTACATAAAAACAGACAGCAAACACAAGTAGCCGTAACTTCGCACCGTCCTTGTCTCTCCACTGGGTTGGTAAATAACGACTACATTTCCAGTACATCATCAGCGAACGCGGCGGGATACGTGCTGCTGGCTGAGAGCGCGCCCGCCAAGTACAGGAGCAAGTTCATGTTCCTCATGGCCAGCTCCACCTTGTTGGTTCAATTCGTGGTGTGCTGTAAGTTTTTATTTATTTATTTCGAACAACAACACAATATACAACAATTTTAAGCATAAGATTATTTACAGCATATTAAGTGTTATTGTATTGAGAGGCACAGACAGCATTTCTTAAACGGGTATATTTTTATTATATACTAATTGTACCATAGATATCAGAAATAAATTCTTTCTTTATATCTCTATGAATTGTACGAAACTAGTATAACTAAAATAAATTTGATGGAAATACATTACACATAATTATATGCAATTCATTTTGAGTCATAAATTGATGAATGCCAGCGTGGCCATCTGAAGAAATTGGTTGTATCAACTATGAAACATTCCTGGGCTCACAATGACTTAGCTAAGTTTCATAATATTATGATCAAATGCATAGTTTATGATTCTATAGGTATATGGCAAATATTCATTTTTATAGGTATATAATATTTTTTTATGGTTTTTCTTTTTTAATACTTTTTGAGCGAACTATTTTAATGAACTAAATATAACATCTTAATATAAATTGGGAAACATAATAGTTACCAACATACTGTGTACTAATTTTATCGTTGTTTTCAGTGTTGGCATTACCGGTCTTAATGGGAATGTCCTTCCAATTCTACATATCATGGTTATCGTTGGAATTCCGGCCGTGGAGGTTCCTCATGGTGTTGTCGTGCGCTCCGGGAATCTTCGGGACACTGTGGTTGATATTTCTACACGAAAGTCCCAAGTTCCTGCTGAGCAGAGGACACGATGATGAAGCGCTTGGAGTGCTGCAAATGATATATAAGTCCAATTCAGGATCAGCCAAGGAGACGTTTCCGGTAAGACTTCTGATATTTTTGTTGGGAAGCAAACGAGCTGTCGAACTTCAATGACTATCGACACCCATAAACATCCAGACAGCTAAGGCTATGCGTTGCCCTCCTGACCTCTTTCCTCCTCCATGGACCACCGGAAACTCACACACACCGAACGAAACGTCACATGTACGCGAGAGGTGCCAACCCGGTCGTGCCAGTCCAATTCGGCTGGGCAGCAACTTGGCACTACCTACCTATTACAATTTTAGTTTATGATTTAGTTTTAGTTTTGGTGATCACTGATACCCACAACATAAGAGGTTCGGCAGTTATCTTTTAGCGATTAATAACCTCTTTTCTGAAGAAAAAAACTCTGATGGCAATTTCGTACTTTGTTCCTCGTACTCTTAGGATTGTCAATTTCACTGTATACGCGGTTAAAAAGGTGAAAAGTGTTGCGCTACAATGGCTACGCCGTAGAAGTTCGTAGCGTAAGTTTCGTAGCATTATTGTGAGACCTTAGTCTGACACCTACAGACCTGCTATGAAGGCGTGTTGCCTTCCTTTTCCCCGTCCTCCAATGAATCAATGAAAACTAACAAACTTCATGAAACGCGTTTCGTGCGGTGTGCAAGTATCCGATGGCCCATGGATGTGGGAGGAGAAAGGAGGACAGCGCGTCTGTATAGCCTCTATGCGGATACATATGGGCGTCGGTAGTTACGAAAATGACACCAACTACTCGTTTGCCCCCCTATACCATAAATATGCCCAATTCGGATCCAGTGACCAGTACTGCATGGACCACCTAATTTAAATATTTTACGAAATATACACAAAGTAAAAAAAAATGTGAGGATAATAAATTCTGATGAAGACTTGATGTAGATTTCATAAATTAAACTTCTTGATATTGTTTTTTTTTCAGGTAAAAGCTTTGCACCTGGACGAAAAGCCGACCTCTACAGACATAAATGTATTTCTCAAAATATGGAACCAGACGGCGCCGCTGTTCAACAAACCGCTGTTACGGAATAATCTTAAAGTGTACTTCATATTACTGTGCTCCTTTATGATGTAAGTTATAGTAGTGCTGCAGTATTTGATATTAGCTATAGCGTAATCACATCTATCTGTTGAGATGCAATGTACCAAGGCTTTTTAGTGTTTATTCTCTAGTCTGCCATCTCTATAGAGGCGTGCAGGACATATTATAGTGATGAAGTGTGTCTTCAGATACAAGTACACTCTCTATTTCCTCTTTCTCTTATTCCTATGAGACGGTATTCCGACATGCCGGAGAAAAATCAGACACAAAACCGACGGCTTAAAGTGTTTGGTTAGTCGTTAGTAGGCGGGATTCGAGTCCAGCCCATCTATATTTAACTCACTTACCATTACACCACGCTCCTTTGTAGCTATAAAGCGCTTTACAGCTTGTAAAATCTGCAGAATGTGGCCCGAAGTGATGGTACTTCACGACAACGTTAACAATAGTTTAATGAATTAACGCACGCAGATCGACAGGTTTCACGATGTGGGTGCCCACCATGACTAACGCGTACTTCACCACCGACGACAACCGCGGCAAGACGTTCTGCGAGGTGGCCAGCACGGCGGCCTCGTCTCGGAACACGGTGAGATGTGTTGGGTAAGAGGTAGTGCGTTGCTGCAGGCCGGTAGGACCGCGGAGATCCACTTACAGGACGCCGGCGTAAAGTGACAGCTGTGCTGTCGCGTTTCATGGTCGCAGCGCACTTATCAACTCGGAAAGGGATCGTAAATGCCTAGAAAAGCGAAGACGATACGATTACGTTACGTTTCCCATCAGTGTGCGAAGCAGTATGAAGTTTCATACAAAGAATACTGACCGGCTCGAGGCGATATGGTTACGATCCGTTTCCGAGTTGATAAGTGTGCTGCGAGCATCATGCGGAGACCCGCGTCCACGACACCGGCGTAAAATGAGTTGTGCTGTAGCGTTTCGCGGTGTGCAAGTAGCCGGTGGCGCATCGAGGAGGAAGGAGGGCAATCATCTGTATAACAAACATACATTTTAGTAAGAGGTATTGGCCGGATTGAGCTTCCACGACCGGGGAGGTACCTCTCGGTTACATGACACTGGCGTAAAGTAACACCTGTGCTGTCACGTTAATTGCGGCGTGTAAGTAGCCGGTGGCCCATGTGGGGGGAAGGCGAATGGAGGGCAACGCCACCGTGTAGCCTCTGTGCGGATGTCTTTGGATATCGATGGTCATGAACATGCTTCAGACTCCTCATTATTTCCCTTATACTATAAAAAAATCAACAAAAAGGACAAAAGGACATGCGAATTGGGCCGACACGGCCGTGGAGGTACTGTTACGGGGTGCAGGTTTTCAGAAGGGATTTAAAAAAACAAAAACTCAGATTAACTCCCTTTACTAATTCTAATTATTAGAACTTGTATTTTAAAACTATGTGCCCACAACGAAGTCTAAATTCGATCTAATTTGTAATTGTGTTTATGTGCTAATTGCGTCATTCGCAACAATACAAGTTCTAGACACGAGGATGACTATTCAGCAAATTATTTATATGGAAACTAACCAGGCTGTATTATAGCAGTACCTTCGAAGCAAAGATATGTAATCTGCATATGAGAATGAGGTCCTGCTACTCCTCCCGTACCTTTGTTTCTTTCGGGACGAGACCTTTTTTTATGGTACCTTTTTTGTGTCATTCCAGATTGTCGTTTGTAATATAATATCTATGCCAAATTTCAACGGAATCTGTGCAATAGTTGCTGCGGGTAAGTATTTATTCAGTGCACAAATTTTTTCTGCGTGTTATATATCGATAACTAAGTACATTTCCGCAAAAAAAAGTAATATTTGTTATATTTATTTATATATTCTTGTACACTTAAAACACTTATATGTAAAAAAAAGACATACAATACTTTGAGTACAAAGGTACAGCTTATTCCAAATGGGAATCTCTGAAATCTTTTTTTTATTATATTATCAAGAATATCCTACATTTGCAAAATGTATTGTCAAAGGCACCGCCCGCGCAGCCGCCGTGCGCAAGCACGACACCATGTAGCAGTAGGGTGTCCATACACTTTGTTATTTTTTGGAAACATTAACTGGCCCTAGGGTATAGTTTTTATTGGAGATCGAAAATAAAGTGTAGTTAATGTTGCTTTTATGTATGTAGACAACATATCGTAATTTGTGCACTGAATAAATACTTACCCTGTATACCTACTGGCTTTGCTAAGTTAAAAAAAAACTAAAAATTTTAAAGAGTTTCAGTTCAGTTCTGTCCGAAGAGTACCCACTACAAATAAGTTTAGAAACTTTGTATTATTAGTACAAAATACAGTGGGAGAATCGTATTCTGCAGTGAACGCCGTCAGGCTGATAAGAATGACACACATTTTTTTAATCCACAGACAATAACCGACTGCGACACGGCGGTGAAGTCCATGACTCTATACACCGTGATAGTGTACTCCGGATTGTCGGGAGTGCTCAACGTGCTTCTCACTTTCGTCGTGGGTCCCATTGGCAAGCGGAGGACGACGGTTATAATATTCGCCATAGCAGCCTCCTGCGGAATCGTGCTCTTGTTCGTGAGGGTGCCTCTCCTAAGTATAGCACTATTCTTCGGATTTCTCTACATTTCGCTGATCCTGGGCAACGCCAATACGTATTTGATAGAGAATAATCCTACGCACTTGAGGTTGGTATTGCAAAGAAAAGTCAAATAATTAATCCTACTAATATTATAAATGCGAAAGTTTTTGTTTGTTTGTTTGTTACTCCTTCACGCAAAAACTGCTGAACCGATTTTAATGGAATTTGGCACACACATAGAGATTAACTTGAGTTAAGTTTTATCCCGAAAATATATTCCTATGAGATGCAATAGAATGATTTTCTATTTTCCACGGGATCGAAATTTACGCAGGTGAAATCGCGGGGCGCAGCTAGTTCAAAATATGTTCGCTTATTATTCGATTACTCATCATGCGGCATACAAAAATCTTAATTTATCTCTTCTAATGATAACGTGAGTTTTCATTAAGAAGTGACAAAACACTATCTTACAAAAAAAAATATTTTTTTATAGTGGTAGAAGACAAACCTACAGTTAGAGCATTTTGGTGACCGTCGCCACCATTAGACGAGATAATTGCTATGCAAATGTGCTGCCCTTCTCCCTCCAAGGGACTAGACTGAAAACTCATCATTGCACAAAACGCTACACCTTTGCTGTGACTTTACGGCGGTGTAGAGTGAGCGACAGGTACCAGGTCGTGCAGCCCAATTCAAATACAAAGCAGGATATTTTCTTAGACGCTACTTACGAGCATATCACTCACACATGCACCATTACTTCCTCTAATAACTTCATCTAAGTTATTAGGTAACTTAACAGGAGTCAGGACATAATTAGGAGACCACTTTATCTAAGTTATAAGGGGAAGTAGTGGTGCATGTGCTAAGACACTAAGTACTTTCTTTCCCAAATCTCACGTGAGATTTTTAAAAATGTGGGTTTCTTATGTAAACGAGTTGGATTTTTATTGTAAAAAGAAAAAAAAATTGCATCGTGCCTTTATTTATGATAAGACAAGTATATTTGGTGAATAATAGGCGGTGTGGACGAGGGCAAAATATTCGTATACCTTGCGGATATTAATAGATGTCGGTATGGACAAAATGCCTCCGATTGTACCGACTGACTAAAAAAGTAGATCAACTACAAGCTGAGAAAGCGGTGTCACCAGCAAAATTTATCACAAGAACATAAAACATAATTATTATCCCAGATTGTGTATGACTGGTAGAGAATCTATATTTATAAATTTTAATTAAATGAGTGGCTATGAGTGAAAAGATTACAAACATACATTTTAGTAAGAGATGCATGCATGCGGCCGGATTGAGCCTCCACGACCGGGGAGGTACCTCTCGCTTACACGACACTGGCGTAAAGTAACACCTGTGCTGTCACGTTAATTGCGGTGTATAAGTAGCCGGTGGCCCATGTGGGCGGAACGAGAATGGAGGGCAACGCCACCGTGTTACCTCTGTGCGGATGTATATGGGCGTCGGTGGTCGGACTGCTCGTTTGCCCCCATATACTATAAGATACAAAATACAAACTTTTCCATTTATATTATCAATACTCAGTAGGAAAATTTCGATGTTCTGCGTCGATAAGAATGTTGTGGACTTATGGTGGACTTGTCCTTGAAAACATGTCAGTTATTGAAGAATTTGGTTATCAGATTGAATGATTCTATTGATATCTAATGATTGTATAACAAGATATTCGTGGAATCTGCCATCTGGTTTTTTTATCATTTCGTTTGTTATTGTCTCTTATAGTGATAGTGATCACTAGGTGATATGATAACTGATTTATTGATTTTGTCGCAAATTGTTTGTATCTAGGGCCACGCTACATGTATTTAGCCGAATCAGGCTGGCACGACTAGAACGTTACCTATTTCCACCGGCGTAAAGTGACAGCTGCGCTATCGCGTTTCGTGCGTACTTAGGTAGCTGGTGGCACGTGGAGGAGGGAGGAGGAAGAGGGCAATGCATCTGTTTTACTTTTACCTCTATATTGTCTATGGACATCGGTAGTAATGATGATGGTTCCGCCACTCGTTACCGCCCTCCTACTAAAACATATTTTGTTTGTTATCAGAGGCATGGCTACGTGTTTGTCAGTGGTGGTCGCGCGTGGATTTGGATTTTTAAGTGTCCAGCTAATCGGAGCCCTTCTAGCCGAAAACTGCACGCCAATGATAATGGGATACGTCACCCTGCTTCTTTGTAAGTTTAATAGGCCACGAATAAGATATTAAAACTATAGACAAACGTTTCAGTAGAACAGTTTTTACAAAACTTTCGACACCAACGTGCCGTCGCGGAGCAGTAAGAATTTAGTACGTTGAATTTTACTATGATATAATACCCTCTCGTCTCCGCTATATCGCGGTAACATACCGCGATATAGCGATGTATCCATCACAGTCACACGTTATCGCGTACGAGCGAGACGCGTTATACTTACGCAGTAGCCGCAGAGCAGGAGGGATAGAAAACCACAGGTTAACGTAGAAAATTCTTTCGGACTAGACCTAGAAATATACCTACCATAATATACCTAAACTTATTTAAATATAGTACTCAATCAATCTATATAAGTATAGTAGTATGTTGACTCATAAAGTATCTGTGTATCTATATTTTATTTACAATACTCAAAATCAACGCAATTAAATTTGGATCAATGCAAAGGAGACGTTTCATTTTTGTATGGATCTTTGGCCTCCATGATGTACGGTCATTTAACCTTAAAAGATTGTAGGCATTGTGCGCTCATACGTGAATAAAATAAATCAATATTATTTTTTTGTTTTAGGTGGAATGACAGTTGCCTGCATGCTGCCGCCAGATAAGCGGAAAGAAAACAGTTGACATCAATAAAAAGAATAGACAATTTATTAAGAAAATAGTTCTAAAGTAAGGCCAACGTAACGAGTTATAGAATGTAAACAAAGGAGGAGTTCAGGAGTTTCAGGAGTTCAAAACATTTTTATTTTAAGAAATTATATACAAGTTTCATTAAACTTTTTTGTTCGCGTTCTAATCGTCATCGTCATCTGTCGTAAAGGAAAACGATTGATTAGAAGAACTGGAATCAGCCGTATTTATGACAAAATTATCAATTGTAGTATCAATTATGAGGTCAATGTGGCTATAGAAATTGTTTTCTACGTTTATGATATGATCCACATAATGTGGCTGTCTTCCACTCTATATTTTTCAACTCACAATAATAAAAACCAACAAGAAACACTAATTAACTGATAAATATATACTGATAAATATATATAATAAATATATACTCTATATTTTTCAACTCACAATAATAAAAACCAACAAGAAACACTAATTAACTGATAAATAATAATAATTTACAAAAACTAAAAATCGAAACAGCGACAAAGAAATACCTACATAATAACCACAGAGCAAAGTAATATACTGGGAAAAGAGAGCCATCTCATGGCTTTTTTTTGCCAACCAATTTGATCTTAGGGCGACCTCTGAAAA
>LUGF01044462.1:139825-158906 GCA_001625245.1 Calycopis cecrops
CTTTTTATAATTCAATGTTAATAAAATACTAGCTTCAATGTTGAAATGTAATGTGAAAAAATCACATGACTTTACTTTTAAATTTCTACTAAACAGTAGATTATTCGTTGTCTGTGGTGTTCATTTTTGCTTTCATTTTTTTATAGAGCTTTGTCTCTTTCTCGCAAATCCTTTGCAAGCTGGCATTGAACCAATGAGAGCGCAGCTGCAGCGCGCAGGGCCAATCAGCTGTTAGGATTTTGACATAAGGCTGTCTCACCACTCACTCTCTCTCTCTCGCTCTCACACAGTGTTATAATGAGATTTTACGATATCGATTTGGATATTATAACATCATGTCAAATTGCTTAAATTGAGTTTTTTGTTGTCTGAGCTATAATAGTAGTTATTATTAGTCATGTATTGAAAACATAAGTAGAATGTTACAACATTAGTGTAGATAAATATTCTAAAATGTGCATCGTTAGAAAATATCCAATCTAATTGAATGTTTGGTTCACTATTTTGGTCATAGTGACTTACACATAAAAGATAGATATATGCTGTCGCGGACTTTTCTTAAGAACTATTTAAGATAAATAATCCTACAGTCTTATATCTTTGTGTAACTCCAACTATTAGGGCAGCGCACGCCAATATTGCTCTCAGGGTGCTGATTTTTTTCCGACTAACTTGACAGTTATCGTTGTATTATAACCAAATTATAAAAAATCCCTATAAACTTTAACTTATTATGTTATTCTGATATGAAAGCTATATTACTGTGAAAATCCGTTCAGTAGTTTTTGTGTGAAAGAGTAACAAACACACTCACAAACTTTCACCTTTATAATATTAGTAGGATATAATTTGTGTGAGAGATGGAGGTGTGAGGAGGTGGATTATTTATTTATTTTATTTAATCGTTATTATTAATTTACTATACTATATATATATATTATTGTTTATAATACTAGTATATATTTTATATAATTTATGTGAGAGGAGGTGTGAGGATGTGGATTATTTATTTATTTACTCGTCTATATTTTATTATATATATATTACTATACTATATTATCTATATACATTATTATTTGTTTGATAATACTAATAGATTATTTTATATTTTATATAATTTGTATGAGAGAAGGTGTGATATATACTCCATATCAGGGGACTAACGAATTGATAGACTCGTTCATTGCGGAGGTTTTGTCATATTCTGCAAGTGGATATTTGCATCGAACGCGATAGAATCCGTTTAAAGAATCTTAATCATGAGCAACATTCGCGTAAATATACGAAAATAAAACTATGTAAAGATAAAAGATATTAAAATTGTTCTAATATATTAAAAAAAGGTGTTATGAAAAATGATTTTATATTAATATTTTTTTATTCTTTCGATTGTTAATGAAATCTGTTATTTTCTAGACCAATTTTTTAAATATATCAACAAGTTAGATTATATAGGCTTTCTTTTGGTACTAATATTTCAGTACTTGGTAATCTTTAACGTCACAAAAGGAACCAAAACATTTTACCGATTGAGGTTGAAATCAGACAATGCTTACGAAAGTAAAGTGACAGCAAAATGGCCGCTACTAAGGACACTTTTCATACAATGAAATTATTTTTATAAATTATTTATTTTTCGCAAATACTAAATGAGTGCTGGAATGTAACTAAATAATAAAGTATTGATAAGTGATGAAATAAAAATCAATATAAATAATAATTATTTTTTTTAATCTCTCTCTGTCTCTTCCTGGCTATGCATCCCATATGGTGGTGGGGTCAGCCTTCCTTACTTTAATCTTCCACTTCGCTCTGTCTGACATCGTCTTCAGAAACTTGGCACTCCCTCATATCTTTTTGCACTACACTCTCCCATCGTGTTTTGGGTCGCCCTCTTGATCTTCGGCCGGGGAGGGAAAGCTGTAGTACCCTGTTTCCAATATAGTCTGGGGGCAGTTTTTTTAATCATCTCAAAAAAATAAAAAAGGAAGTAATTAAATCTTATATTTTTTAAACATTTATTGATGGTTGGAGGTAGGGCTGAAAGCACGTTATGTATAGATGAAAGTTGCATTCGGCGCACTTCCAGAGTGTCCTGGTGCGCTTGATGCGAGCTCGACATAGGGTTTCCTTCGACCCGGTGGGAACTGGGAAATGGTTAGATTCAACTAACACTGCTCGGTAGGCTTCGACGATTATTAATAGCCTTTCCGGGCAAAGTGATTGATGACCTCACATTACGTCGTCGGAGTTCTCTCGTCAGGTCAATTTTACGGTGGCGTATAAGAAGCTCTTCTGCTAATTGTATACGGAACATCTTATGTGTTATCCTACGTGTCTATTCTTGTGATGTGACAAATACATCACATAGCAGTTAACAATTGCCGCATTGCACAATCGGCGGAAGAGCTTATATCATACCCTGTTTCGTACCCATTCCATGGCGTGAGCCGATAGGAATTGATCCGTCCTATCGATTCCTCCCATGGACTTGTTGTAGTCGCGGATAATTTTCGTTTTGTATTTTATTCTATAGAATTTGTTATGAGCTCCGATTTCTAGAGTATTTCTAGAGTTGAGATCATACTAACTATGTTCTCATCTCTCCATACCATAATCGACAAATTGGAGCAATATGTGGCTACAGCTTCAACTATTCGCATGTCGGCTGAATCGGGAACGAATTCTCGATTCAGCCGTAATGTCTTCTGGTCAGTCAGTCTTCTGGCGTTTAAGGCTACGCAATAATAATGGACGGTTATAAAAGTTATCCATTATTACTGTGTGCCCCCGGTTTAGTAAAGGTCCTAACAAATCGTAAACGATGCGTGCTGTAGCGTTCGTAGGTATATGTACGTCAGTTGGAGTGTGTTCATCGGTCTTATGCGGTTGGTGTCATTACTGACACGTCAAAGGTCGGTCCAAATGATTCATTAAAGTCTTCTCGTCCTTCCTGTAAAGTGTTTCTGTCATTGCTTCAATTAAAAGTGAGGCAATCTTCAGGAGCGATGTCGCGAATGGCTCGGTCATTTACGACATCTTCCCTCTTCAACACTTCAGCATGAAAGACAGAGTCATTTGCACAGTCTAAGAGGCCGTCAATTAACTGGTCGTCATCATCATCGTTATCACTCAGATCTAACCATACCGCAACCACTTCCTCGTAGAGGTTGTCGTTTACACCTGTAAAATAGTCCGAGATATATTGTCGTCACAAAGAAACTCGTAATTGCTCTAAATATTTAAAATTGTAAATATACCTATGCACGCCGTCCCCATACTCGGTGAACTAGATGACGTCGCACTTGTTTGTGCGACATCAGCACTAACCACAAGACACAAAAAGAAGACAAAAAAAAATATTGCATTTACAATTGTTATAATGTAAAAAATTAGGAACAGTATTTGTTTGTATTTTACCATTTCCACCCTCGAACATACGTGGCGCCGAGTGCACCTCAGCCTCAGTGTATACTGGGTGGATATCTGTAATAACACATTGTAGAAATGAAACGACCATTGGTGTTAACCACAGACAACGAACTGAACCTCTTTAATATTTATAATTAACTAGATGACAACACAATATACACATTAATTTTGTTATCATACAATACTCGCTGTTCTGAACCATATGGCTGCCATCTAGGCGTGTTCAGCATAATTAATGTAATCAATTGTAATACCGGTGTGAGCCGCCAGAGGCGGTTTGGTCGCTGTTTACCGGTGCCGCGCGGTTGCGACGCGGATTTGTGATCGAGACGCCATATTTTGATATTGTTGTTAACATCTTTTGAGTGATCGATTGTTGTAATTGTAATTGTTTTACGCCTTGTTTGATGCCGATGAGATCGGTCGCGTACATAATTTGAGACTTGAGTTTATGATTGCTAATTTAAGTTAAGTGTTGGTTCCCCTTTTGATATTATCGGGAGTGTAAATTAATTGACTAACTAAATGAACTTATGTGTGTTGTAATGTGAATCATTGGACAATTGAAAACCCTGTTGCGGAAGCATGCTGCAGATTCATCTGTCGGCGAATTGGGGCTTACGGGAAGCTTAGTATATCTCATTGCATGTGTGAAATTTATGGCCATAGGTTTTATGTAGTAATGTGATATATTAAGCCGGTCTCCAGATACGCAAGGTAATTGCATTAATTTTAAGTTTAATTTAGCTCTGCGTAATCGCAGACAAGGTTCATTCTCTTTTGTCCCCTGAGTATACCACGTTACTTCCACTGCGCAATAAATCCAGGGATAGAACTGAACACTCCCACTTAACAAAATAAAACTAAATACTTATCTAGTATTTTATTAATATAAACCTAACATTTTTAAAAATGTATAATGCTTAACCCCATTTAACCCTTTAGTAAATAAATGAGCTGGCATTTCTGAGGTTGGTAAATAACTCAATTTGATAATCTTATTATTTAAATGTTCTCTAAAATGAAATCTGATATCAATATGTTTTGATCTTTTATGCAAACAATTATTATTTGCTAACTTCTGTGCAGACTGATTATCATTAAATACATTTATTACATATAACTTATTAGTAATCTCATATTGCAAGTTCCTTAAGTATATGGCCTCCTTACAACAATCAGATATTCCAATATACTCAGCCTCGGTGCTGGATAATGCTACAGTAATTTGTTTCTTTGTTGCCCATGAAACTGCACCACCAGAAAGAGTAAAAAAGAACCCTGTATAAGAACGCCGATCCAATATGTTACTTGCCCAGTCAGCATCAACATATGCTTGCAATTTAGAATTTCCACTGGCACTGTATTTCAAACAATATTCTTTAGTTGTATTTAAATATTTCAAGAGCCTTTTGGCATAAGCCCAATGCTCATCACTGAAACAATTATTAAATTGACTCAAATAATTGACAGAGAAAACAATGTCTTGTCAAAATCGTCAACAAACTGCTTTACAGTTTGACGGAATTTTGTGTTAATATTATTGTGAAAATTGTAAATTATAAATAAATAAAATAAAAAAAATAAAAAAAATAAAAAATGTCTGGTCTTGTAAGTACTGCTAAATACATCATAGAACCTATTAACTGTTGGTAAGGTAATTGAGTATTACAATATTCACTTTTACTTAAATTTAACTTAGATTCAATTGGTGTGTGAACTGCCTTACAACTCTGAATATAAAATTTTTGTGCTAATTGTTCAATGTATTGTTGTTGATCCAAAGTTACTGTACCATTTACTTTATTAACAATAACTCTCATACCTAGGCACTGCTTAACACTACCCAAATCTTTTATCTTAAAAACAGATGATAAACAATTCATTCTTTTTTTTAGTTTTTAACAAATTAATCATAAAATAATAAGAAATTATCGACGAACAGTGCAATGAATATTTTGTCTGATTCCCATTCATTTTCTTATAAAGGCAAGGTTCAAGTGGAGACCGTTTGAATCCTATTGTCTCCAAAAAAACTATCTACTCTTTGATACCAGGCTCTACTGGACTGCTTCAGGCCATAAATAGTTTCTTAAGCCTAAGCACTTTGTTGTTATTTTTCTTACATTCAAAACCTACTGGCATTTTCATATAAACTGTCTCATTCAAGAAGCCATTTAAAAATGCAGTTTTAACATCAAGGTGGGTAATATCAAGTTTCATCTGAGCCGCTAATGCAAAAAGTAATCTTAAAGATGAATGTAAAGATGAAACACAGGAGAAAAAGTCTCATCAAAGTCTATACCTGGTTTTTGAACAAACCCTTTTACAACTAACCTTGCACGATATGTTACGTTATTGTCACTGTATATCTTTCGTTTGAACACCCATTTACAAGGTACGACTGTGTACTGTTTACAGGTAAGTCCACGACTTCCCAGGCGTTATTTTCTTCAAAGGATTTAAATTCATCGGTCATTGCTAATGCCCACTGTTCACTTTCTTGTCCATTTACGGCCTATTGAAGTGATATTTCATTACAGTCCACATTACACGCACTAAAACTGGCATAACCATATCGTTCAGGTTGTGTACGAACACGACACTCTCTAACCTCACTTTCCACAACCGTTGATGTACCTGGATTAAGAGCAGAGACTGTAGTTTCTTCCACATCAAGAAATTCATCATCTGTTTCTTTATCTGAGCTGGTGATGCTTGAATTCTCACTTATTGCATCCTTAACTGCTCCTGGCCTGGACTCAAACTTGAGGTTCACTTCTGGAATGTCTACACTTGCGTCTCCCATTGCTGGCTGAACTTCTTCTGACGTCTCAGTCTTCACTGTAAACTCATGGTTCGGTTCCATTAGGTCCATTGGTATCTCGGTCTCAATCACGACAATATCACGACTGGTAGTTATTGTATTATTAATTTTGGGATTGTATACTCTGTAACCTTTGACTTCATCTGGATAACCAATCAATATGCATTGTTTGGCTTTTTATCCCACTTGAGCCTTTTTTCTTTAGGTACGTGTACCATTACTTTACTGCCAAATATGCGTAAATGGCTGATATTTGGTTTCTCACCAGTCCACAATTCAATAGGTGTTTGGTTGTTTAATCCTGATGCTATTGATCGATTTCTCAAATAGACTGCTGTGCTTACGGCTTCTGCCCAAAATCTTTTTGTTAATATTGCATCAAACAACAGGCATTTTGCCTTCTCGACCACTGTGCGATTGAGTCTCTCGCGCATTCCATTCTGCTGTGGGGTATATGCATCAGTTTTTTGGTGTAATATTCCTGCTTCTTGAAGATATCTGTCAAACTGCTTATTACAAAATTTTAACCCATTATCAGTCCTTAAAATTTTCATTCGCTTCTCTGTCTGAGTCTCAGCCATTTTCTTGAATGCTTTGAATTTATCTAATGCTTCATCCTTAGTCTTAAGGAAATAGACAAATACCATTCTTAAGATACATAGCTTATAAAGGATCATGTGTATGGATTGTATGAAATTAATAGTTTCCTGGTCTTCTAATGGTGTCTTCTTGACTTGTGTCTCCTTCTTCTTGTATCTGTTTCTTCCTCGGATTCTGATCCTGATGATCCGCTATCTGAGAAATCGGCGTGTCTTTTGCCGGATCTGCTTGATAATAGTTCTGATAAGGGAGTTGCGGGTACCCTATACCCCTTCTTGTGTGTCTGTGTCAGAGATCCCGATCCGACTGTTGTTGATGACATCTTCAAAACTTTCCTTACAATATCCTGGTTAATTGCTTGATCTAGCAATGCCTTGCTCCCTAGGTAGTTCTTTTGCACCTTCTTGCTCCTACGAGCCCATTCCAGAGTAGCTGCATATAGATTAGGGTAGTGAGCATGGTTGAGGGATGGGTGTTTGTTATTGTCGATTAACCTGCAGGTACTATATCTGGCTCCCTCTACCCCCTTTACATGCTGAAGAGCTTCCTCCAGTTTCATGGCCTCATCTAATATTGATGGGATTTCAAGGGCTCTGCTGCCCGACTCAGTGAATAGATGCATCAGGTTTACTGACTTTAAGTAAGCATCTTTATACACAAGATCTAACTGACTTAATACTGCTCTACTTATGGCTGGCTCGTGGTCCCGGTCCGTCATGTCTAAATACTTCAACATTAGCTCCTTCCTTACCTCTACTTGGCTATATAGACTGTGCTTCCTATCAACCATGTATTTCCATACATTGTCCATAAAGCCGTCTCCCAATGCATTGACTCTAGATATTCCTGCAAGGCCTGCAGCCCATCTCTTCTTGCAGGCTGGCGCATTGTCTGCAGTGGGATCCTTTACGAATCCCATCATGTATGCTAAACCCACAAAACCTACTCCTTGTTGTCCAGCTGCAGTGGGAGATATTTCTGGAGGAGGAAGTTGCCTATTATACTGCACAACTTTTGACTCGGTTACATCCAGGAGCCAGTAAGCACACGATATTACATAATTATCTTTAAGTTGGGATGAAAGACCCGCTGCAGGTTCAGTTAGAAGAGCTACAGTGGCTCTTACAACGTGAGGTGATATGACAATCTTATCCCCAACCGCTATGTCAGCCCTATCTGAAAAGGAGAAAGACATGATTAACATGTGAATTTGACATTCTACTTTTATCATCCACGAATAGTAAAAAATATTTGAATCCCCCAATAGATTTGGTTACCATGGGACCACAAATGTTTGCATGCACCGTGTGAAGTAGTTCTTCACTTCTATTACCGTAATGTGAGAAGGGTAACCGTGCTTGCTTACCTTTGCAGCATACAACGCAGTTTTTCCGGTTGACCTGGGACTTGTCTGTATACGTCATGCCAATAACTGCACCGTCTCTCATTTTTTCTAGATCGGCGCTATTCAGATGAGCAAAACGGCGATGCCACACACGCCCCGATACTGGTGTAAACAAACAATCAACTTGTTTCACATTTAATTTGTAAACACCGTCTACCAAATCTGCAGTTGCAATGAGTTCGTTTCTGTAGTTATA
The DNA here is from genome assembly GCA_001625245.1 of Calycopis cecrops. Lineage (NCBI taxonomy): Eukaryota > Metazoa > Arthropoda > Insecta > Lepidoptera > Lycaenidae > Calycopis > Calycopis cecrops. Next base: position 148,286 of record LUGF01044462.1, read on the forward strand.
AATCATACAGTGTTTTTCAGTGAATTTGACTCGATTTCCTTTCTTAATAAGCTGACTAACTTAAATCAAGTTTGTAGCAAGACTAGGCACATACAATACTTCTGTGACTGAAATGTCATATTCTTTGTCTTTCACTATTGTTGTTATTTGGGTTTCACCACAACAATCCACATAAATTGTCGACTTATCAGCTATAACTATTTCGTCAACAAGTGTTTGTTTTGACAAATTCTTCAGCCAATCCTTTTTGGTCGTCATATGCCTGCTGGCACCAGAATCAATATACCAATCTGTAGTACTGAATTCGCCAGTAATAAAAGTAGCACTAAATGCATTTGTCTTCTTTTCTATTTTATTGCATTGATTTTTATAATGCCCTAGCTTTTTACATTTGTGACATCTTATATTTGACTTTGACATTTCGGTCGTATTGAGATTTGTGACGTTTCGTTCATTACGTTCACTCTTTTGTGGCTTCCATTTTTTAGACATAAATGCACTCTGACTGTTCGCACTAACTTCTCTCGAGTCCTCCATACCCATGAGTTTCGATTTAATTGCGTCAGCCGTTATGTCTATGCCCGAATGCTCGATCGCCATAATCATCGGAGCAAATTTCTCAGGCAATCCCGCCAAAAGCAGCGATACAACCCACTCTTCACTGATTTTAAAGCCGGTATTATTTAATCTTTGGCTTGTTTCCACTATTGATGTCACGTAATGAGCCATTGAATCACAATTTTCACGCCGGATTGCTATTAAGTTTCGCAGCAATCCTATTCTTCTTGTAAATCCAGTATCGTCAAACATTTTTTGCAGCTTTATCCATAGACCTAAAGCGGTTTCTTCACATATGCATATGCAATATGCACAAAAAGTCCTGGTTCTATATTAAGGATGAATTCTGCACGTGCTTTGGCGTCATTTGCTCCGCCATTTGTCGTGATGCACTTTTTCATGCCTTCTAATATCAAATAATTTTGAACCGCGAACGCCCATTCTTCATAATTTTCACGTCCTTTTAACTTTGTAATACTTGTGATTATTTTTCCGGACATTTTCACCAATTAACACGATTTATCTAGTATAATAACGTGAGACCCATAACCTGTAGAAATGAAACGACCATTGTTGTTAACCACAGACAACGAACTGAACCTCTTTAATATTTCATAGACAATTAACATTATTCATAGACTACATAATTTACTAATTAACTAGATGGCAACACAATATACACATTTATTTAGTTATCATACAACACACATAATATGTAGTATACAATAAACAATGAATAAAAGATTACTGTTTTAGAGATTACCGGATGTTGATGGTTGTGCTGTGTCCGCACGATAACACAGTTCTCGGCGAACCGGAGACAGATTCCTGAAAAAAATAAGAATCATGAAACCTAAAATTAAACATTCATACAAAAGTAGAGATAATACTTCAATTAAAAAAATATCTTGAAGCGCGCATGCGCTCTGGTGCGCCTGGCAGAAGACCTCGCTCCAGAGTAGATACTCGCTTTCGTGCTACTAATTCTGCGCGCTTAGCTTCTGATAAATTTGGGAACGAGCTGTTATACACTTGCCGGTTAGCACGGACGGTCGCCAGAATATCATCAATGTTCCTGCAAATACATAAAGATTAAAGTATAATAATTTTAATATAACCGAAAATACACGTCTCACAAATCACCTCACTTTTACAAAATGCTAGCTAATGATTATATCAATTTCTTGATTCGGCTACAATTCAGCAATGACACGAAACATTTAAATAATTTTAAACTGGAGACTAGCGGCTGGTTTCGCAGCGATGGGGTTTCAAGTCCACGTCCTCATCCACGTCCATCTCCACTTTCATTTGATGAATCCTGTTGAGGTTCAGGGCTTTATTTAGGATGATGTAGAAAATTAAAAACTGTGGACTGTATAACTGGAGTTTATTAAACTACTTGTAAAAAAGTACGTGTGGTCGCGAGTCGATGCGCTGTCGGAGTGACGCGTGTTCGCCCGTCCTTGCTCGCCGCGCCGTGCTCTCCTCCACTGCTCGCGCCTCTCGTGACGTAGGCGCTTATGCGCCGACATACTGGCGGGGTTGAAGTACATAAGGAGTAGTAGTACTTCAATGAAGTGGCAAAGGACAAATGGAATTGTACGCGCGCCTCTCGTGACGTAGGCGCTTATGCGCCGACATACTGGCGGGGTTGAAGTACATAAGGAGTAGTAGTATTTCAATTAAGTGGCAAGGGGCAAATGGAATTGCAGCCCCGCACGATGGAGCCGCTTTTCGTCTTTATCTCGGCGACCCGAGTGACGCCATCGCTGTTCTGGTACAACTTCGTGATACAACCTAAAGGCCACAAGAGTGCTGGTAACGCCTTGTTTTTGACAAGAACCAGCATCCCAGGCTCCAAGTTGCCTGTAGATGCTATTTGGTTTTCTGCTGAAGTCATTACTAGTAATCATTACAAAAACGTCTCCAGAAGTGCTGGCGAATACACTCTACACGCTGATACCGCTGCAAGTGCGTGAAGTTGCTGTCTGTGACCTGTGAACGAGGAACAGTTAAAAGAGGTCGTCCAATCAAAAAGGATCAGAGGAGGCGGGGGTAAGAGGAGAATTGAGAATAGCCTTAATTTGACATAGACAAGTCGCTATTTCTTTACATGTAAAATGATTAGAAGAAAAAAGTCTTTTCAGGTGAGATTTGGAAGATTAAACAGCTGTTTCGGCGATGCCATTAAAATGTGGGAGTACGGAGGAGAAAAATGAAATTCTATGCCCTCTTGGGCCAATTCCGACACAACATTATAATCTGAAAAAAAAAGAATTAAATTCGTTGTAAGCGCCAACAAAATTTGTCCCATTATCTGACCAAATACTGCGGGGCTTACCACGACGGGACATGAAGCGCTTGAAAGCCGCTATATAGGCTTCTGTAGATAAAGCGGTGGCGACTTCTAGGTGGATCGCTTAACTGCAAGGCACACAAAAATGCATAAGTATGCTTTACTTAATCTGCAACCTCGCCTCTTACGATCAGTGATCATAATTGGCCAGCTATAATCCACACTACAGTTCAAAAAGGGGAATCGAAGGTCCGTTCGTACTGTAGGTAATTGACCCATGATAGGTTGAACATTTTGGGCTCTATACCGGTAACATTTTAAGCAATTTTTTACTATAAATTTGGCTAAGTTTCTACCTCCTAAAGGCTAGTACTGCTGACGCAGTTTTGACAGCAACAGCTGTGGTCCTGCATGTAAAAGTTCACAGTGAAATATAATTTTTGTTAATATGTGTTTACTGCTAAGCAATATGGGGTGTTTTATATTACAATCATAAGGGGAATTATCTAGCCTGCCGCCAACGCGCAAAATATCGTGTGCATCTATAAACGCAGTTAATGAGATGAGACGACTACTGCGAGGTAGAGGTTTCCCCGATTTTAAAATAGAATATTCCTCAGGGAACATATGAAGTTGAGCATTATGTAGTATGCAATACAGGGAATTCAGTAATTCGTCTGTGGAAAGGATGCCGATGCGAATTTTTGTTTGTTTTCAAAATTGTTAATAGCTCTTAGTAAATAAGCAACTACTCGCTGTAAATATTAAATTAGAATGTTTAGTTATAAGATATTGTATAATTGAACTACCATGATTTTTATTATTATTAAGCTGATTATCAACTAAATTACAAGTTACATCTGGTAGATCTTGCTTCGCAGTGTTGGGTTTTTGTGGCCATTCATTATGTGATTTTATTAAATAGGATGGACCACACCACTATAAGGAACTGATGCTAATAGCATCAGCCGTCAGCCCACGGGAAACAAGATCCGTCGGATCGTCTTTCGACGGCAGGTAATTCCAAGTACAGGTAGTAACACTCTCATTGATTTCGTTGACTCTGTTACGAACGAATGGTTTTAATTGATTAGGCGGTGTTACTAACCATGCGAGAAATATAGTGGAGCCTCACAAAAAATACGTCTTGTCAATGCGCATCGTAAGAGAGTCACGAACTTTAGTACACAGTCTTGTCGCTACTAACGCACCGAAAAGTTCGAGTCGAGGAATCGTGGTAGGTTTAATCGGCGCTACCCGATTTTTAGAGGTCAAGAGTCGAACTTGAACCGTTCCTAAACTATGAAGAGAACGAATGTAAAGGCACGCTCCATATGCTCTTTCAGAAGCATCACAAAAGACGTGTATTTCGTTTTGTGAAGAATCGCTACATGAAATAAATCTAGGTATCTTTAGCTGGTTAAGACAGAATAAAGTACTTGCAAATGAAGACCAAAGATCCCTAATTTTCTGAGATACAACGTCATCCCAGTTATATTTTTCGATCCAAAGCCGTTGCATAATCAACTTAGATTCGACAACGCCTGTGCGTTGTCCTACTAGACCTAATGGGTCGAAAATTTGTCTGATTATGGACAGTACGACTTATTGCCGTTTGAAGAGAATCACCTAAAGTATGTGGATCCTTTTTTAAAGGCATTGTGACCACACAACGGTCAACGTTTTTGCGATGTTATGAAGAAAGTGCTGTTCGCAAGCGTTTTCTTCTTTTGTTAAAAATGTTTCTGTGGAACTGAGTCAAGTTCCCAGAACCGATCAATATTGACATCTTTTGCCAGATGGCAAAATTGAGATGAAGATGAAAGGCGTGGTGTGTTTGCCACATGACCAGAAACAAACTAACCCAATTTCGTTTCGTGAAAATTAGGTTGATTTTTGCCTAAATTAATCGACCCTAAGACGTTCCAGAAAAATTCTGCCCCAATCAGGATATCTATGGCCGAAGGAATATTGAAGGTAGGGTCAGCTAGACGCAATCCTGACGGAAGAGGGACATGCTTGACATTTATGAAACGCGCAGGCAACACTTTTGTTATTTCAGGTAATACTAAGCAATCTAAGTCGACCGTGTAGTCACCGTAATAGGATTCGAACGTGAGTTTACAAAACTGTGTACTATAAGAGGTGTGATTATTAATACCTGAGACTGTAGAACTAGTACCATATCGCGACAACCCCAACTTGGATGTCAAAGCATTTGTGATAAAATTGACGGTATTGCCGTTGTCCAGCAACACTCGGGCGGAGTGCTCAGTGCCATCGACACCATGCAATTTCACCAAGGCTGTGGAAAGTAAGACAAAGCTAGATGAATTATTACTTTCAAAATTTGCTGATAAAGCAACATTATTATTATCTGGCAGGATTAGAGGGTGCACATTCAAGCTCTGTATGTAAAAGTGTATTATGTTTTGCTTTGCAATATTTGCAATGGGATAATTTGCACATTTTTGCAGTGTGACCTGAACGCAAACAATTTAAACAGACCTTGAACTGCTTTACTTTTTCAATACGTATTTCAATAGGTAAACTTCTGTATGTTTCACAGATATAAAGTAAATGATTTTCATTACATAGTGGACACCTATAACTTGTTGATTTATTTTTGTCATCATTAGATGCCACGATAAAACTTTTAGATTTATTGCAATTAGAAAAATTTTCTGTTAAATTTGATTTAGGGATATTATTACTATTTTCTTCCAATTTTTTAAGTAGATTAATTTGATTCTCAATAAATTTAATAAATTGTGCCAATGTAGGCCGCTTAGATAAATTGTTACAATATTCCTCCCAATAACGACTAGTACTTCTATCCAGTTTCTGCGACAGCATAAATATTATAATGGTGTCCCAGTGTTCAGTCGGCTCCTGTAAGGTTTTTAGTGCCCGAATATTTTTATTCGTAGCATCAACTAAGAAACGCAAGCTTTTACTACTCTCTTTTAAGCATGACTGAACACTAAACAACGCCTTTACGTGGTTATGTATCAGAAGCTTGTCGTCATCATACTTCTAACACAGTAATTCCCAAGCATTTTGATAGTTGTCACTAGAGAAATCAATATTTTTTATAACTAATGCGGCACTCCCACGTAAACAAGAGCGAAGGTAATGAAATTTCATGATATCGCCATTACTGCTATTATTGTGAATGAGAGAACTGTAGGTGTCTTTAAATTCAAGCCAACTCTGAAAGCTGCCGTCGAAATGGGGTAAATCAAGTTTTGGTAAGCGGACATTTGTGTGTGCCTTACCTGATCCTTCTCCTCCACTAGATTTTACAGTGAGTAAGCTCTTCGCCAACGCTTCAGCTGGATAATACTGATCATCGAAATCACTCCGAGTTTTAAGCTCGTCTTCTGATGATTCCAACAACGATTCAATCTCCGTCTGTACGCGTCAAAGTCACCGTACAAGGTTCGGAATCGTTCATAACGTCCTCCAATTCAAGACGTTGCAAATCAGATATAGGACAAGAAGCACTATTAATAAGTTTTAAATGATTTTTAAAAATAGTTAATTTAGCTTTAATTTCACTTCGCCTCTTTTTAAGCGTGTCTAAGTCTTCCGAATGCTCACTCATAATGTATAAAGAGCACACGAAACAATAACTTAATTAAAAATGAAGTAAACAAAGCTAACTGATAAGATCTAAAGAAATTAATAAAAACTGGTTTGAATGCGAGTAATGCGAGAACGCGGTCGTTGACTTTGAAGCTAGTAACCAACCGGCGTGCTATTGTTCACTGTTGAATATTGTAAATATGAAGTAAAATGCACCAGTAATGCACAGCTATTCACTATTATAATAATTAACTACTATACAGTATGTAACAGAACGAAAGGCAAAGAAAGATACCCATTAATGTTTAGACCATAAATATGATTATAGTACCTTGCATATGCATAGAAATTTAGCATCTTTTTATGATAGTGAGAAAAAAGTAAAACATAAACCATTAATTACTTTATAATATGCTGTATTATTTATTTACAATTTTATCAGTGTCAATGAATAAAATGACATAAATGTCAGATAATAATATTCTTAGAAGACCAGGAGACAGACATCATCGACTAATGTTGCTAGGGTGCAAATTTATCCTAACAATATGTTAATGATATGAAGGTCAAGTTGAGTGCACAGTCACTAGTGATGTGTCGTTATGGATATTTGAAATAACGAAACGAAACCGTTTTGCGTTTGCCGAAAACGTTATGAAAACTATCTACTTTTCAAACTATCTATTTTTACAACGTCACATCCTTAACGACGACTAATTAATAAACGAAGCACTATTGTCTATTTTGCTCAAATATACTTACCTAATATAATATATTTTACACTAAAATGTACATGAATATTTACATAAAAGTATTTACACTTTACACTAGGTATAATATAAAAGTTTCACAATTTTTTTTAATGTTCCCACAAAACACTAATATTTACGTGTGACATACGATGACTAATTAATAAACAAAGCACTATTGTCTATTTTATTTATTTTATATTCTACACTAAAATGTACACGAATATTTACTAATTAAACAAAACTGAAACAGACAAATCACAAACGCTTTCACTAGCAAACTAGCGACAATGTAATTATAAAACACTGAATTACTTACTGAAGCGCAAATTGCAATGCAGTAGGTGTCAAGGTAAGAATTAAGATACAAAACAAAACTAAAATTTCTATTTAATTATGAACCTTAAGTTATTGACATAGGTATGTCATAATATTTAACACTTCAAAGGCCACACACAGTTGCACCTATCTCACTCGCATTCGCGAGAACTAGCAATTATTATCCCTTTCACACGGCGCGGACGTTTAGACGTTTTGCAAACGTATATTCGTTTTAGTTGTGTTAGTTTTTATCGTTGCGATACGTTGTGGTCGTTTCGGTTGGTGACGTTGTTCATTGCGCGCGTTATAGCCAGTTTTGTAAAATAGATAGTTTTCAATTCAATTTTCATTCAATGAAATTTGGATTTTGTCGAATACGGTGTCCGATTTTATCAAAAGCTTGAATAATGCGGGTTTTCAATTTTTTTTTTTTTTTTTATGATATAAGTGGGCAAACAAGCAGTTGTAGCCCTTTTCATGACCACCGACGCCCATAGACATCTGCATAGAGACTATACAGATGCGCTGCTCCCCCCCCTTTCTCCTCCTACCTCCACGGGCCACCGGCTACTTACACACCGCACGAAACGCGACAGCACAGCTGTCACTTCACGCCGGTCTCATGTAAGCGAGAGGTACCTCCCCGGTCGTGCCGGCCCAATTCGGCTGTATGCAAGCATGCAGCGTGGCACTACCTCTTACTAAATTCTCAATTCTCCGCGAGTTCTTGATTCCTTTTTAAACACTAATTGTTTCACCCAACCCCAAAATCAAAAATCAAGCGGAGTGAGATCTGGTGAACGAGGTCGAAGAGGGTCGCTGCAAATCTGCCAATCCACTGCCGTCCAAACATTTCATTTAACCGGCTTCGTACTTGAATCGAGATGTGAGGTGGTGCACCATCATGCTGATACCAAGTCTCTAAATTATCATCAAGAGGTAAATTGTCGACATAGTCACTGACAGTGTCGTTAAGTATTTCAAGGTACCGCTCATCGTTTAGTGTTCCGTTTATAAATACTGGACCAACTATATCGTCGTCTTTAATGCCCACCCACACGTTTAATGACTATTTGGTCTGATGAGACAATTCGCGACCAACATGAGGGTTTCTAATTTTAGGAGCCCAATAGTGGACACATCGCCGGTTCCACATTGCGTTTCTAGTAAACATGCTCTCGTCACTCCAAATATTTTTTTTCAAAAAGTTCCGATCTTGCCTTATTTTTTGTAAAATCCAATTGGCATGCACAACCCGTTTATTATAATCATCTGGTTGTAAAGCTTGAATATTTTTAATAGAGAAAGGGTGTTGTCAATTGCGTTTTAGTATTCGATGGACGGCAGTGTGACTCATGCCTAAAATGCGTCCTGCACGTCTCGCACTAGAGCCCAGCTGGTTATGAAAATGGTCTAGTACCAGCTCTTCCTCTCTCACGTGAAGTCGTTGAGGCCCTCCTCGGTTAACCGGCACCGGTGGGCTGTTATTTCGTAGCAGGATAATCGCATTGACGATCACGCGTGCTTTGTTGGCTTTCCTTCGTGCAGGAAATCTCTCCGCGTACAGACGAAGCATTCCCGTTACACAAACACTCTCCGTATACAAGGATCATATCCACAAGTTCCTCCGCAGAAAAGTTTAAAGGCATTATTGATATTTTTAAGTTTAAATTCTATTTCAATTTTATCTGACACATGAACGTCAGAACTGGACTTGATGTTTGAGACTTTCGTGTTTATTACACATTGTAATTACTTTACGGGTTTTAACACTGTAAAAATTAAAAGGCCAAAATATATAGCTTTGCCCGACGTTTTGACTGTGTTACACCAGCCGTGGTCCCGAGCCGTACGTACCGTGTTAAAACCCGTAAAGTAATTACAATATGTGGACTTGATGTTTGAATTGAAAAAAGTGTTGTTAACAAAATGTTTACAGAAAAAAATCCAAAAGTGATTCAACCTATTTCAAACTCATAATGGTACCATGGTAACCAAGGTAACAAATCTAAGATGTCAAACAAAGAGATGTCAAAGTGAACTATCAATGTTGTTCAAAATACATGTAATAAATAATGATACAATAATAACATAAATAGTTCTTAAATGATTACTAATATAACAGAAAGTGGTTGGTGTTCGGTATTGTAAGCACATGCGGTAGTGACTTATGCGGTGGTAGTGCGGTCATAGATGAAAATGCAGTACCTTATCTGATATGTGGATTGTTTTAATTATTTGTTTACGTTAAGAAACTGACGTCTTACTGTATCTACAGTATGTTACAAGAATCTTTATACGACTGTAGATAAAAGGGACTAAAGTCATGTTGAAATTGTGCAAAAGCAACTAATAGTTAATAAAAAGTACGCTATTACAACATACTCTACTGTATCATCAACCAGGTATCAGCTTTGCCTTTCGTTCTGTTACATACTGTATTATATTATGCCCAAGCGCATTACATGCGTGACCATACCACATGTGCGACCAGCAAAAATGTATGCAAAATACGTGAAATAAATAATAATAAGGCAAGCAGATAAATGTTTGATGTAAAATATGAAAGAAGTGTAAGAAATCAAATAGACTAAGCACTTATTTATGCAAATTTAGGCATAGAAAAATAGGCACAAAGACGTTATAATTATGTTGTAAGTTAGTGGAAAAAGGATATTTGATTGGAACGAACTCACTCTTTAACCCGGCGAGAGTGTGGCATGGTGTGTCATACCCACCATGTTAATTATAATAATAATAATAATATAAGCCTTTATTACTGTTTCTTTAACTTTACAATTTTTATGTACTAATAACAAATTTATAAAACAGTTTGTCCTTCGACATAGGTCTCCTCTAACAATTTCCAGAGCTCCCTGTCTCTGGCTGTCCTGGTCCATGATGGACCTGCCACTTTCTTCAAGTCGTCTTCCCATCGAGTAATTTGCCTTCCCTTTCTTCTTTTACAGCCTCTCGGGTACCATTCAGTTATTAATTTTGTCCATTTCTCTGCTTTCTCCCTCATGATATGTCCAGTCCATCTCCCTTTTAAGAGTCTTACACACTTTTTCTGCGTTTTGAAATTTTGTTCTGCATCTTATATCCT
>LUGF01044478.1:0-17291 GCA_001625245.1 Calycopis cecrops
ACCCCCAGTTGACCCCTTGGGGGTCAGGGGGGTCCAGTGAGGGTCGACCCCAAAAATGAATCCCCAGTTCATGTCCAGCAAAAATAAGGGGTTTTTAGACGATTTTATATTTTGACCCCTGGGGGGTCAAGGGGTCAATTCCAAGAAAAACGACAATCACCATCGAATTCAGGAGGTCAAGCTGATGTGTTAGGGTTACGAATCTGGGGGGCCTTCGGCCCCCCAGATTCGTAACGCTAACCGAAATTTGTGACGTTTTTTGAATAAAAATATTTTGATTTTGATTATGAGCTAACCGCACTGCATGCATACATGCAGCCGAACTGGGTCGGCACGACCGGGAAGATACATCTCACGTACATGATAGTAATGTAAATTAACAGCAGTGCTGTCGCGTTTCGTGGGGTGTACCTATAAGTAGTCGGTGGCCCGAGGCGGAGGGAGGAAGAAAGGGGGAATCTCATCATATGACGTCTATACAATTGTAGGATTGTAGGAATTGTTGTACAATTGTTGTTTCTGTATGGGGTGACGTGCCATCCCTTCCAGGGGGTAATGTCTCATGGTATTTGGATTTAAACATTTTGGACCAGTCGTTAATTACTTATCAACAAAGTTAAGCTAAGGCCAAAGAGAACTGCAACAGGATTACTGTTCAACTTAGTTTGACAAACACGATAGAACGGCTTTACGATTATAGTACTTAAAATCTAACTTATTGAAGTTGTTTTAAAACGAAAATATTGAGAGAATTTGTAAGAGACATACCCGTACCTACCGATGCTCATGTATTTATTTATTTATTCATCTTCCACAACTTATAACTAATATTACAGGACATGCCTAACTAATACCCACCTACCCCACCAATAGTCCAACAGCCACTAAGAAACCGCACAAAACACGACAGTATAACCATTAACATATGGTTCATGTCGGTCAAGCGAACTCGACTTGGTTGCTATTCAGCAGAGCTTTTTACAAGCCAAACAATGTACTTTTACATTTTTTTTTAATGATATAGGAGGGCAAACGAGCAGCCGGAGCCATTTTCATGACTACTGACGCCCACAAACATCCGCATAGAGGCTATACAGATGCGCTGCCCTCCTTTCTCCTCCCACCTCCATGGGCCACCGGCTACTTACACACCGCACGAAACGCGACAGCACAGCTGTCACTTTACGCCAGTCTCGTGTAAGCAAGAGGTACCTCCCCGGTCGTGCCGGCCCAATTCGACTGCATGCAAGCATGCAGTGTGGCACTACCTCTTACCAATTACATTATCTTTTGTTTATTTTTACTTATATAAAAAAAGGAAAGATTTTTATTAGCTTGTAAGGTCGACTGGTAAGTAGTAAGTGATAAGAATGGGCTTAGGAACCCGTCATATTACGAAAACCCATAAACATTCGTATAATTATTACAAGATACAAAACTAGATCTACGCTCCAAACAATTTTGACCGCCCCCTTTATTAAGCAAATAGCGGGCGTTAATAGCCTGTAAATATATCGCAGGCGTTTATTAGTGCTATTTAAACTAATTAGTAGATTTATTGCTCGTATTCAATATAATAGTAGAATGTAATAACCAATAATTAAACTCATGTTCAACGTTAATAATGAGCTTCGGCGTCGATTTCTTTTAATTTATGGCTGCTTCAGGTACGGTTTTGACGTATCCATATTAATTTTGCTACTTTTTTGTAATAGTTAGTTCTAGGTTCACTGACTAAATTATTTGATGGTGAAGACATTTTTTCTAATGCGAAAATATTTAGATTGAACCTTGCCAGAAATATATATCCCTATTTATTATCTTTCCTGTTATGTTGAAAAATTATTTCCTAAGTCCTTTGACATGTTAGGTACATGCAATCATTTGATGGGGCCACAATTAACTTTTCGTGAAGCATCTTAGACCTACAGATTGGCAAAAGCAACAAGTTAAAGTTTACAAGGTGTAATTAAAATAATTACACGATATTTTTGTATAACATTTTATCCAAACGAGAAGTATAATAATTGTTATGTATGTTAGATGCTACTTAATTATAGTGCTGTTAAACGTATACATGTATTAATCCTTCATAAACTTTGCAATTCTATTCTAACTGAGATATACCTGATCGCAAGTTCTAAGTTATGATCATGATGATTATTTATTACAGAATAATACTGATTATGATTTATTTAGCAACAAGTGACCCGCCCCTGTATAGTCCGTGATAAACATGATCCGTTCAAGAGATAACCATACAAACATTACAGACAGGCATTAAAAATTACACACTGAACTTCTAAAAACCTAGTTATTATGAAATGACAGACAGACACTACAATATTATTCATATGTTTAGACAAATGTATACTCGTATTAGACTCTCAGCATTAGACTATAAAGTATAATAATTTATTAATTAATCAAGCATAGATTTTTATAATCTAAGCTCTCAGTCATTCGAAATCGCATCATACATAATTATTTTTTTTAAATTATTAATTCATATTAGGGATATCCAATAATATAGTTTTTTTTCTATGAAAACCTTATACATATCGTGAACAAATCGCGGTCAGCCGTCAGCCTCCGAACGCCAGGGCTCCGGTGAAGGGGCTCAGTGTATCTTGTCAACTGTTTGTGTTTGGCGCGCATCCAAGCCGCCCGCTCAATAATCACCCCTCGTGTGTCCGGCCACCAGAACCCCGACGTGTTAGGGGTTTGGACGGGATACATGCGGATAAACTTGCAATCGATGATTGACGTATCATCAAGACGCGTTTGTTCCTTGGTCTGGTATATCTAAATAATACTCAGTTAATATCGTCATCAGTGTCATGGGTATATCAGTCAAAATTCACACCAATAATTGTGCATAATATTGAATATTCGTCAAACCTTCTTTTAAAAATCCAAAGGACGCGATTGGGTATTATGAAGACGCAGCCAATCTAGACAGATGATATTTATAGTATTATAGTACACAAATGTGTCTTTGTCGTCATTCTTGTATATAGTACTGAAGTTCTTCACGAACAGGTTGCGTTGAACGTTGTTGTTGTTGAACGAGTAATCGGCAACTTGAATTATCAAGTTCATCAAAATTGTTTGGCGATTGCTGGGTGCCACGCAAGATATATTTCCATTAAGCTCATCATCACCAGCAGCAGCTAGATCGTCCTCCTACCCGAGATCTATATATAAGTAGCGTCGTAAATAATCGTGTCTACTCTAATGTGCTGGAGACTTGGATCGACGTGGCAGTTGCCACGAATTCACGTAACTCCACGTTCCTATAAGTACATTAGACATACTTTTAAGAGGTAAGTACTGCAACACTGCATGCTTGCATGCAGTCGAATTGGGCCGGCACGACCGGGGAGGTACCTCTCGCTTACACGAAACTGGCGTAAAGTGACAGCTGTGCTGTCGCGTTTCGTGCCGTGTGTAAGTAGCCGGTGGCCCCAGGAGGTGGGAGGAGAAAGGAGGTCAGCGCATCTGTATAGCCTCTATACGGATGTTTGTGGGCGTCGGTAGTCATGAAAATGACTCCGGCTGCTCGTTTGCCCTCCTATATCATAAAAAAAAATACTTTTAAGAAATTCGACAATGCTTTAGGAATATTTATGACATTTTAAATATTTCAAAACATTACTTTAGCGCCAATATGGAGGTACCCGACATGACAAATAAGTGTCCAATTAAATAATCATACCAACAATATAATTCCTTAAAAATAAAGTTAACGTAAGAAAATATTGCGACGACAACATATGCAACGTTACCATCATGTGTGCTGAGGTAAAATCTTAATATTTTTTTCGCTAAAGAAGTTTCCCCTTCAAAAAAGTACACTTCTGATGCAATTGGGTAAAAAACCTATACTCAGATATTATCTCCGACTGTACTACTTATGATCAGGTGGCTTGTCGTCAGCGCAGTACTGTCTCCATAAAACGTATCAGTACATGTTACGGAGCTGCGAATGAGGGGAAGTTTTCAAATAACGAACTATTTACTACACAACTTTTTTCCACTTATATTAATTCAGACCTTTCTGCGGCCGATCCTCTTGATCGTGTGGAATTATTTACATTTCACTAAGAACGCATACCTATTTGAGTTGAGTTCTATTATAAATAATTAATTATTATTATTGAGTGAGTGAAATGTGTGTAAAATTTCAATTTTCTCTTTCGATTTTTATAAACTATTTAAACAGCGATAGAGCAATCGAGCTTAACGCTTTACTGATCTCACTTCGCTTATGTCTCTTGTTTATTTTTTTACGACAAAAGAAAAGTCTTCTGAAGAGTAAACTCTATTGGCATGTAGGAACTGACATTGTCTCCTTTATCCCTATCGTGATGTAATATTTATTTTTTGTTTCTTTATATGTATCACGATTGCAAAAATGAATTTACTTTTAATCACGTGTAGTAGTAGGCAAGCGGTCAATCATTGACCAAAGTTTTTTCATTAATATTTGCGAACGTACCGAATATGCGGTCAGTGAATACGCATTTAAACGTTTGAGTCAATGAAAGTCATCGAAGCGTATTATCGGCGTTCGCTGACACGAGTCCTACACGACTACGCGTTTAATATCAGTAGCATTTATTTGAGTAATTGTTTTAGGTTTGCGTACATTTTTTTTATGATATAGGAGAGTAGGGCAAACGAGCAGCCGGAGCCATTTTCATGACTACAGACGCCCACAAACATCCGCATAGGGGCTATACAGATGCGCTGCCCTCCTTCCTCCTCCCACCTCCACGGCCCACCGGCTACTTCACACCGCACGAAACGCGACAGCATAGCTGTCACTTTACGCCAGTCTCGTGTAAGCGAGAGGTACCTCCCCGGTCGTGCCGGCCCAATTCGACTGCATGCAAGCATGCAGTGTGGCACTACCTCTTACCAAAATTTAAACCAGTACATAAACTGCCGCCGGTCCTGTGCAACGGATGTCATAAACAATGTAATAAAACTTGCTGTGACGAATGCTCGTTTTTTTTGTCCTGATAAAGCACACGAGGAGCCCAATATCTACGAAAAGTCTAAGGCAAAAATATGTCTGAGATTGGACACTGAAATACGTTTCTGTCCAGCAGTGGATTGGTAAAACAATAATGATGACATTATCATTTACATGTTGTCGTTGATTTTGTATGAAATAGCGCAAAATTTAACAATTTTAATTGTAGTCGTAATTGCTTACTAATTTGGACAGCGTGCCAGCAACATTTGGTAGAGGACCTACAGATTAGCGTAAATTAGAATAGCGTAATAGTTCGTTCACAATTTGTGTTCAATTTAACGCTTAAATCATGTACGCGCATAAATCAGACAAAATCTCATTTCTCCTACTTACGTCGGAAGTTTGAACTGTTGTACATGTGCAATGGAAGAAAATAAGGACAAAAGTACGAATTTTCGCCCACAATAAGAGAAAATATAGTACCTACCTATAGGTATTGCATATATGCAACGAAGGACTTAAGAACTAAATGTCTTCCCGCATAATATAGTTCTTTCCTTTCACATAGCTTTCATCTTTCAAACGAAACGAAACTTATTTATTAATTGGTTTATTTAATATTGCACGCAGTATATAAAATATTCTACAAACTTAGTCTCTATGTGATATTGTATTTAATTAAATTGTCAATGATAATATTTCCAACAGAAATAAAGTTTTTTAAACGACCGTTTTTAACAAGTAAATCCAGAAACGCAAACGTGCATTCCTTGTATACGATGTTTATTATGCAAATATAAACATTATTTTGCTTCAATCCTACTGCGGTAGCGGTTGTGCCAGGTACAGCCGGCGGCAACAAGTTTCATCTTTTTAATTCAAAGATAGATAGAAACTTATAACAGTAACTTTTAGTTTATAAGACATTCGATAATGTTTATATATTTTTACATTTGAATGATACTAAAATAATTTTTATATGCACTTAAATTTTAATTTTAAATAAGAATTTGTTAGAATCGTATTTGTTAGAAGGATTTTATATTTCTGGTTATTAAAAAAATATTCGTTTAACTGTACAAAGAGATTTTAAATATTCAAATATATGCGCATTAGTAAATGATAAACACTGAAGTTTTCTTGGCACCGCTGTACGCAGCGTTTTGTTTTTAGTGTAGGCAAAATGTCTATTTTTATTATAGCTCAGACAACAAAAAACTCAATTTAAGCAATTTGACATGATGTTATAATATCCAAATCGATATCGTAAAATCTCATTATAACACTGTGTGAGAGCGAGAGGGAGAGAAAAATGGTGAGAGAGACGTATGTCAAAATCCTTAACAGCGCGCACTCGCTCCTGATTGGCCCAGCGTGTGCTGCAGCTGCGCTCTCATTGGTTAGATTTTGATGGCGACAAATTCACTGCACTGCACAATATTTTATTAATTGATTAATTCGATTAGTCAGTATTAGCGAAAATCAAATAGTTTTAGAATTAATATTATAAAATATATACATATTATTATATAAAAGTTGAACAGACGAGATACTGTAAAGTTAAATATTACCTACAAAATATTGATATATTTTAATAGAGTAAACAACAAAGTTTTGTGTTTAATATTAAGTATAACAACTTGAATATGTTTTAGCAAGTTTTAGTGTTAATACCGGTGTGGACAAGTGTTATTAAGATAATCTTAATGTTTGTACCATAACTTAATCAAGTGTTTGTGTCCTGTGGAAGAGCGGAGAATCCCACTACAGGTATTTATTTACTTAAAGGGTTTTCTCCAAACATTGTATTAGGCATTTAAGTTTTGCTCAAAAAAATAAATAACTTATTATTATTGTTATTATTAGTGAAGATAAAGTAGTGTATGCAACTGCATATAACACGGGTATTAAAACACTTGTTAACTATTTTGAAACTCGCTTTCGCTCGTTTCAAAAAATCCACTCGTGTTTTAAAACCCTTCATTATATGACAGTTGCATAAACTACTATTATATCACCAGAGATTTCCTGAGGCTCCGCGGAAGTAGCAGAATTCTAGTGCCATCTAATGTCAAATTGTATGAAATTAGGCATAAACCTTGGCAACAAAAATAGTCAGTTGTGTCAAAACGTATGTTATATTTCTATAATATATTTTTACGAGATATCTTGTCCAAATAATATTATGAAATTAAATACATGTATACATACTTAATTTAAATCGAATCTTCATTATATATTTGTGGTGTGTTTTCGAATTCAGTTATTGAAGTTGTGATTATTCTAAAGAACTGTAAACCCAAATCATAAGAACGTTACAATAACCTAAAAATGAGACCCCATTCCACAGTCTATCTGTCTGTCACCGGACGTTATCTCATTTCAATAGCACTGTAAATATAAGTTTGTGTCAGTAGTAATCCGTGCGCGTGTCCGACTCGCACTTAGCTGGTTTTAAGATATAACCGTTTTCAAAGATTAACAAATATTTATCAAACTTCATTATGTTTTTATAGCATGATCTAAATCTATAACTTTAAATAGATTGGAGGGAACGAATACACTTTCTGCTAGTTTGGATGTCTGTGGACGCAGGTACTCATTTAACATCAATAACACTACGGTTAATTTCTCTGTCATGGAAAGAATATAATATTAAAGTGTATACTGTATTCCTTTATTACGATTTGCAATCATAATCTATTTTATATAGTCAACAATTAAAGAGAATTTAGCAGATCCAAGTAATTAGTGATACGAATATACCTTCATTAAAATAATCATAATTGTATGTTGCGAGCCACGCGCGGCAGACTTAACTGGATCAAAACAGACGGTAGCAACGATCTTTATTTACGTACATCGTAATATATAAAACTCAAACGTGACATAGCCAGCTATCAACGCACAGCCCAAACCACTAGACGGATCAAGCTGAAATTTGGCATCCAGGTAGATGTTACGACGTAGGCATCCGCTAAGAAAGGAATTTTAGAAATTCAACCCGTAAAGGGGTGAAATAGGGGTTTAAAGTTTGTATGGAAAACCGTCCCCTTTCAAGTTAGAAACATGAAACTTTATTTTCAAGCTACTTATTAAATATCAGTAGGTACGTGTTTAAGCATTTTTTGAAATTTTACCCCTGAGGGGGTGAAATAGGGGTTGCAAATTTATAGGAAAGCCCTCATTATTAAACCGACGGATTCGGCTGAAATTTGGCATTCAGGTAAATGTTATGACGTAGGCATCCGCTAAGAAAGGATTTTTAGAAATGCAACCCCTAAGTAGGTAAAATAGGGGTTTAAAGTTTTTATGGAAGACCGTCCCTTTTTAAGTTAGAAACATGAAACTTTATTTTTAAGCTACTTATTAAAAATGAGTAGAAATATGTTGAAGCATTTTTGGAAATTTTACCCTTAAGGGGGTGAAACAGGGGTTGCAAGTTTATATGAAAGCCCTTATTATTAAACCGACGGATTGGGCTGAAATTTGGCATTCAGGTAGATGTTATGACATAGGCATCCGCTAAGAAAAGACTTTTAGAAATGAACCCCCTAAGGGGGTGAAATAGGGGTTTAAAGTTTGTATGTAATACCGTCCCTTTTTAAGTTAGAAACAAGATACTTTACTTTTAAGCTACTTATTAAAAATGATCGACATTTGGATGTAGCTCTGGAAGAGGCAGCGCGTATGGTTCGAGAGCTTTTTGTTATAATTTTATTATTCTGCCAGGTTTCCGACCCCTTATATCTTTGGGAAAAATACAAAGAATACCTCTCTGAGGATTTTAAAGAACAGCTGGAGAGGCAAGGTGACGTGAATGTAGAGCACTCATCGGATCTAATATTTAACAAATGCCTGTCGGTATTAGAGGATGCCGTATTATCATTAGGCGGCCGTCCACTTAAGGAGTATGGATTACCTCAGCCAATGACATCAATACAATTTGGAAATAGAGAGTACGTGAAGGAAACCAGTTACGATACAGTGGCCTTAGAAGACGTAGTAAGAAAAAATGAAGCATCCTTGAATGACGAGCAACAGGAAGTTTAGAATAAAATTATCACAAGTGTAGATGCAAATGATGGTCGAATATTCTTCTTAAATGCTCCAGGTGGAACTGGTAAAACCTTCCTTATTAATTTACTATTGGCGAAAGTAAGAAGTATTTACGGCATTGCACTGGCTGTGGCGTCGTCCAGTATAGCTGCTACATTACTCGATGGTGGTCGAACTGCTCATGCTACTTTTAAGTTGCCACTCAATTTAACCACTGCCGAGACTCCCATTTGCAACATCTCCAAAAAAAGTAATTTTGGTGAAGTTTTAAAGAGTACAAAAATAATCGCGTGGGACGAAATAACGATGGCTCATAAAGGTGGTATTGAAGCATTAAACAGATCACTAAGGGATATAAGGGGTAATACAAAATTAATGGGTGGCGTAACAGTTTTGCTGGCCGGAGATTTTCGACAGACTCTACCAGTGGTGCCAAAAGGAACCAGAGCTAACGAAGTAAAGTCGTGCATTAAGAAATCTAATTTGTGGCCCCCGGTTAATATTCTTAAGCTCTCTAAAAATATGAGAGCACATTTGGGCGGGATTGAATCTGCTGGTAGATTTTCAGATCTCCTTCTTAAAATCGGTAATGGTGATTTTCCATCGTGTGATTGAATGATAACCATTCCGGAAGAATTGTGCACGGTTGTTACTACGGTACAAGAATTACTGTATAAAATTTATCCAGACATTATTCATATACATGTCAAGCCTATTGAATGGTTATGTGAGCGTGCCATACTTACTCTAAAGAACGATCAAGCAGCAGCTATCAACGATATCCTCATGTCATTTGAGGCCGAAGAAAAGGTCTATACTTTGATTGATACTGTGGTTAACACAGATGACGCTACTAATTACCTTGTAGAATTTTTAAATTCATTGAAACCGCCAGGTTTGCCTTATCATAAGCTTATTCTACGTGTGGACACTCCAATTATGTTGTTGAGAAATTTAAAACTACCAAAACTTTGTAACGGTACGAGACTGCAAGTGAAAGAGTTACATCGCAATATTGTGGAAGCCATTTTATTAACTGGATGTGCGAAAGGGGAAACTGTATTTATACCACGAATCCCATTAATACCGAATGATACCCCGTTCGAATTTTAAACGATTACAGTTTCCCCTAAAAGTCTGCTTTGCCATGACAATAAACAAGTCTCAGAACAGAACAGAACACTTGAGAGAACATTGCTTCTCTCATGGACCGTTATATGTTGCTTGCTCACGAGTACGTTCACCAAGTACTTTGATAGTTTTAGCGCCTAATAACAGATTAGTAAAGAATATTGTGTACAAAGAAGTTATGAAGGTCCAAATTTTTTAGACACGCTAAACAAAAGTAAAGCCGCAAAAACTATACCTAATCAATAGTACTTTTTAACGCGAGCGAAGCCGCGGGCAAAAGCTAGTATATGATAATAGAATGGATAGCAAAATTAGTTAAAAACAGTTTGTACCTAATTAGGTAATTTTAGATTGTTAGCGTATTTAAATTATCCCTCATATTTTAGATAGATTTCGAACTTTAAAAATAGAGGTTCTCAATTCTTCCGAATAAAAGATTCAAATCTCCTCCTCCGTAGGTGATAGGGTGATATGTAGCCTATATTATGTTGACCTCACCTGTTTGTAATATTCATGCAAAATTTTAAGTAAATCCATGTAGTATTTTTTTTTGTTTACTCCGGAAATGCATACAGACAAACAGACAAACGGACTAAAATTCTATAAACTATATTTTAGGCTTCAATGTTGAAGATCACGCCCCCCGTATTCTTTAAAAAAATATTCAATGTACAGTCTTGACTTTTCTACAATTCCTATTTTATCCTAGAGGATAAAAAGTATCCTATAATCTAAGTCAGCTAATATCCGTTCTGTATAACAAATTTTGTCAAAATCGGTGAAAATTAACAAAAATTGTTTGACGGACAAACATACAAACGTCCAAAACATCCAAACAAAGAACTTTTAGAGTAGAACATCTACGTCATCACCATTTTTGCGTTACTTTCACTTATTACTTATACCTATCACAAAGTATATAACTAGTAATATTATATTATATACTATTTGTATCGCTACATAATTAAATGCTAGAATCTATATTCAAAATTTAATTAGATCTAAGTACATACAATACATAATTTCATATTAGGATATGAGTAAAAAAATTCAAATTTTAAAATGCCACGTGACGAGACGCCATGCCAAAACAGATTAACACGAACTTATGCATGTACTTGAGATACGATGAGATAAAGTTAGAGCAGTTTATTTATTTTATTGCTCTTTAGTTGCTGATTGCATTGAGATAATATCTTAACCGTCATAAGGTGTTTACACATTACAACAACTCGGCTCCGACTGGACTCGAACTTAACTCCACGTATAGGATTCAAATGTAAGAGCCGGCGTCGGAGTTAAGTTGGAGTGGATGCGGTGTCGAGTTGGCGTCTAGTCATTATAATGTGGGATCGTCTTTATTTGACACTACTACGTCGATAAGGAATCATTTGAAGCGATCCTTTAGTTACTTTCGATTAAGAATTTGCAGATTCTATATGTCGTCCTGTATCCTAAATCTCAAGCGAAGGCGAAATATTTAAATTCACTACGACCACTTTGCGTTTATTTATAAACACATGTCTTATATATTTAACGGCTTAATCAAGTTTTTAAAGATCACTTTATTTAAATGTGTTTTCTTTATTCGCCTACCACTTATTTCTATTATACACGACCATCCATTTTAAACATTTTATGTTATTCATCAATTTTAAGTACACCTTTGTCTCTTGATATTTATTCAAGACAAGCAACAATTCAGAGGTAATTCTAAAGCATTTTCACCACATCATGTCTGCTTTCCTTCATGCTCTTATGGTCTTAGGTGAAATCAGTTTTGTATACAAATACTCATATAGCTTAACAACTAACAAGGGTATAAAATATGCCTCGATAAAATTGGATGTGTTTTGATAAAAAAAAATTAACGTTTGCAAGTTTATTTGTACAACAGTCAGTCAATCCATAGACGACATGAAATATGTGCATTCCGTCCGGATAAACAATTTTTGTGAGAAATAAAAATAAAATTCTGTATCGAGGTCAAACTTTTGTAAATGGATATGGGTTATTATGTTGGCCTTCGAACAAAAACACCGCGGAAAAGACATGTAAAACACTGCAATTTCATACGAATGTTTGAATTTGTTTTTCGATGTTTCCATTTTTTGATTTTTTTTCTTATTTATTTCGTGGAGTTCATTTTTATATTTTTATAGGCCTTATATGAGATTTATTCTTGTTTGAGACTTTCGCGTTTGTTACACATATTGTAGTTACTTTACGGGTTTTAATACGATAAGTTATTTATTAAAGGCACTAGCCATAACATATATATACCTTTGCTCGACGTTTCGACCGGCTTTTTATCAGTCGTGGTCATGAGCCGACTATCGACACGTAACCATCGCTGGATAATTGTAATTAGAACTTTGTACGTCCAAATGTAGTGTTATAGCTTACAGATCGCTGACTAAATATGGTATTGCAGTAAACACATCAAAAGGAGTTTATAAAATTGATGTATTTATCATGATTTAGTATATAACTATATAACCCCCCTCTTGCGTCGCGGGTTAACAATAAAACGTACACAGGTTTTTACTTGTGTTTTTTGTAATCTATCGTAACGAGCAGACGGAGGTTGCGAGCTCTGCCAGTCGTAATGATGGATAACTGAATTTATTCCATTCCGCGGTGCCGGTAAATTATTTCCTATAATAACATTCCTGTCAGCATTTTCAATTTCACCTGAAATAATTTAATTTTGTGCACGCACCAAAATTTCTCATTTTATTGTAGGCTACGTACTATTGTTATGATTTTATTCTCCTTTTTTTTTTTAAAGTAAAACATATATATTATTATTTTATTATTATCTTATAATTCAGTTAAGTTAAACGTTTATTTTTATTATGTGCTCAAAACGCCGAGTCCATGTGAGAAGAAAAAAAATATTAATACGGTAAAACTTATATGAGTGTATCATGTATTATATTATATTACTAGCTTCGCCGCGCGGTTTCTCCCACGTATCATCCCATTCCATCCCACAGGAATATTTTTTCGGGATAAAAATTATCCTATGTCCAAGTTACTAATGTGTGTGCCAAATTTCATGAAAATCGGTTCAGCCGTACTTGCGTGAAGGAGTAACAAACAAACAAACATACAAACTTTCACAATTATGTGAAGGATTATCTATATTATATTAATACGTGAAGCAAAAATTTCGGGAACATTTTTACGAAAATTGCGCGGACGGAGGAGTATGAAATTTGGCACACTTATAGTTTATGTGTAAAAGTGCAGAACGCTAATATATTTTAATAATAACGTTAATAAATAAAACTTTACACACACTACCATGCATGACATAAAACACGTAATTATTGTTGAAGTTTCTATACTTTTGCAAGTGTTGAAAATTTTACATAAATGTTTATCTTAGTTATGACGACATAACATGTCATATATTTAGTTTTTAATTACAAAAACTTTCACTTTGATCGAGTTTCAATCTTCGCGGGATCATTACTTAAATTTAATATTAGTTCCTTTCTACGTAACACACCACAGGAATACATCATTATTGTGTTCCAAATAACAATGCGGAAACAATACACCTCGTTACTTACCTTTGACAAATGTTGCTTAAAGTATCTTATATATTTAACCTTAAAATATAAAAACCCTGTACACATATGATTTTATATTTCTAACTATTTCAAAGATCATTGACTTGCATTAATTATAATGTTCTGAACTGTCGTAATCACCTCATGTGTTTTTAGTTTATTTAATAGGATTTTATTTTGCCAAGTCTCGTATCCATGTCCATATGTCATAGCAGGCAACACAGACAGGTCGAAGATTGCGGTATTTTAAGTGGTATTGTAATGTAATGTTATGTTATATATAAAAGATACGATATTCGTCATATTATTAATTATTTTAGTCTGAAAGTTTTGATTAATTAAATAATTTATTATTGATTATTTTGATGATAAATTTAAACAATAAGAACGGGGAAAGAAGTGATATGCATGATCGATGTCTTAACGTACTTCTCCGATGTTATTTAAATCTTGGGCGCGTTTAACATTAGTCGGCAGTGCATTCCACAGCTAAATGGACTTAATAATAATTAGTTAGTTATTAATAATTGGTTTGATTATTATAAGCTGATCCGGCACAGAATGACACTTATTTATTTATTGTAACGTTACTTTTCTACGGGAAAGTAACAAGTAGTCTACGGGGTAGTACAATTCTAAATAAAAACGTTTTATTGTTGGCAATGGTGTAGCGGTCGGCTCTTTAAGGGCATTACATCGCTAAAACACGAAAAAAGCCCTAGGTTCAAAGAAGTTTCTTGATGAATCCGTACATGTATTTATAGTTTAAAAAAATATATGTTATATTTCAATTAATCATTAACAAATTGTATTGTTTATATTTTTTTTTAATAGGCCCAATTTTTTTTAAATAATTGATGTAAATCGTAAATTTTTTGGATATATTGCATTTTCTCTCGATAACGGCTTAATATTCCGACATGATGTTTACGTCAAAAAACTTGTGATTAGTTATTTAACAATCCGTATTGTTAATTTTTTCTATTTCTTATCCTATTTTTGAATAAACATGAAAAATAAGAAATTTCACTATAACCCCACCAGAAGCACCCCCGCAATGGCCTTTGATGACAATTGGGAGATGTCATTTCAAAGTCGCTGCGGCGCTCGTGGCGAGTGGATGTACATGAGTTTTTTCTTCAAAATAAATTAGAAAAGTTTGCAAATTCTTATGTTTATGAATGAAACAATATTTTAAATAATACCGATATAAATACGACGTAGAAATTATGTTTGTAAATATATGTAAAGCAGCTAACAATTTATTTTAGATTTTTAAACTTGTCATAGATTAAAATTAAGACCTGACACTAGTTGCACTAGTATGGTCAAACTAATACTCTACAAAATTGACATCGACGCTATGCCTTTACTTATAATAATTGTAGTATGGAAATTAAAAATCCGCCATATACAGGGTAAGTATTTATTCAGTGCACAAATTTTTTCTGCGTGTTATATATCGATAACTAAGTACATTTCCGCAAAAAAAGTAATATTTTTTTTTAAATTATATTATCAAGAATGTCCCACATTTGCAAAATGTATTGTCAAAGGCACCGCCCGCTCAGCTCGCCGCTCGCCGACCGAGCGGGGACAAGACACCATGTAGGTATTTAAGTGAGAGATAGTAGGGTGACCATACACTTCGTTATTTTTTGGAAACATTAAACTGGACCTAGGATATAGAGTTTTTATTGGAGACCGAAAATGAAAGTGTAGTTAATGTTGCTTTATGTATGTAGACAACATATCGTAATTTGTGCACTGAATAAATACTTACCCTGTATTTTACAGACAATAATAACAAGCAAGAGCTAGCTATAAATTAGATCAGCCTGAAGAAAATACCGGTGCAAAAACTGTCCAGGCCATCTTACAGTGTCCATCAGTCCCGCTAATTGACAAACCAACCTGTTCACATTACACACATTTAGATTTAAAATAATAAAATATTAATTACTAGCTTCCGCCCGCAGCTTTCCCCAGCGTGGATTTTGAACTGCAAAAATATTATAGATTCCTCTTGAATCGCTCTATCTATTAAAAAAAACCCATTAAAATCGGTTACGTCATTTTAAAGATCTAAGCATACAGACACACAGACGGAGGAAATCGACTTTGTTTTATACTATGTAGAGATTACCCAAAATGTATATATTTAATAATGTTTAATTATTTAAAACCTCTACCTTAAACTTAGAGGAATGTTGAAAATCAAATCATCCTAACTATTTTTATTTCCGAGAACCTATAAGCGCCTACCTGATCATCATCAGAGGCACATTAAAATCATATAGTAGTACCTGTCAGCATGTAAATGAGCCTTGCCCAGCTATCGCTCGTGCAACGAGTCCACTCTTATCTCCAATCCTGATCAACCTGATCCAACAAATAAGCAGCAGATCACATAATAAACTGTGACTTCTAACATCTATTGACGTAGACAGGCCTAGAGAATCAGCAAATATGATAACACTAACCAAATGGTTTGTGCCTACCATTTGATTAGACCCTCCGGCAATGGGCAACCCACAAACTGCTTGGATTTTTTTATTTTTGCAGGTGAATACATTTACGTATGGTACCCGGGAGCTCGGGTGGTCCCTAGACGTATTTCAGACTCGACACTTAGGGTCAGCGCAGGCAGAAAGGAGCGCAGCGGAGAGGATTTTATTAACGCAATTAAAAATAAACTTTAAACTTATGGGAATAAAGTGCATAAATGCTTGAACCTGACGAAAAATGCTCGCGCGTCCTCGGAGATGCGCGGGAATCCCCGCGCGTCCTCGGAGATGCGCGGGAATCCCCGCGCGGCGTCGAGTCGGCGCCCGCGTCGTACGTGTTCCTTCTGTGTTGTCACACCTTAAACATATAGTTAAGCGTTCCTCAACAGAAATAGTTGAACGATAATTAGTGGTCTTCTTTAGAATATATGGACGTAACATGTCCGCAAGCATTCTAAATTTTTCATAGTCCATTTTATAATAATCGTAAAACAAAACTCCTTTCGATGGTAAAGTCGTACACAGTGTATTAAATTCACCAAAAATGCATCTTTCTTGTCAACATTCCTCGGTTCATATTCTTCGTCTGACTTTCTGACGCCTTATTTTATTAACATGTTCTTCCATTTCTTCTTCTTCCGCCAAAAGCACAATTATAATCATATCCCAGTCCACCATCGTTGAAGAAGTTTCGCGACAAACTGGCATGTTTACTGTAGAGTGGTAACCCAGAACGGTTTACTCGTACAGGCTCGCGATGTCGCGCGCATGCTCGCGAGGTCGCGCGCATGCTCGAGCATACGCGATCCGTAAAGAAAATATCCGAGACCGCGCGAGGATTATTCCTCTCTGTCTGCGCTGACCCTTAGTGTAATACCGACTAAAGCCCTGCGGTTGCCTTCAGCCGCAATAATTGGAGGGTCTCTGATCTGCAAGCAACAGGATCCCACTTACTACGCCGCGCCGGTACCACTTTTTTTAAGCAGGGGAATACGTTACGCACCAGCCCTCGTGGAGTGAGCCCCGAGA
>LUGF01044484.1:0-18213 GCA_001625245.1 Calycopis cecrops
TAAAAAAAGCATTTTCGAAAAAATGTCGCTTACGCTAAGTCGGCGGTAATGGCTCGACAAGTTCACTGCGACAATACATTATACGCCCGAATTTAATGTTTCGCAATGTTCTATTAATTGATTAATTGCATTAGTGAAGGTAAAGCAGTGTATGCAACTGCATATAACACGGGTATTAAAACACTCGTGTTACTATTTTGAAACTCGCGTTCGCTCGTTTCAAAAACTCACACTCGAGTTTTAATACCCTTCATTATACGACAGTTGCATAAACTACTAATATTATATTAAATACGAAAGCAGACAAAGTCGCGGGTGATTTCATGTCGGGAGGAAGCCGTGGGCGACACCGGAAATGGACGCGCATTAACGACATTAACAGTTAACTGGAAGGGTCGCGTGGTAACTGTTACGGATATATTTACTTACGCGGATTAAAAGCCTGCCTGTTAC
The DNA here is from genome assembly GCA_001625245.1 of Calycopis cecrops. Classification (NCBI taxonomy): domain Eukaryota; kingdom Metazoa; phylum Arthropoda; class Insecta; order Lepidoptera; family Lycaenidae; genus Calycopis; species Calycopis cecrops. Next base: position 454 of record LUGF01044484.1, read on the forward strand.
TGCTGCGCGAATGTATTACGATTAATTGATGTCGTTAATACATTAACGAAGTCATTAATACATTACATTGTCAGTAATACATTAATGAAGTCATTAATACATTACATTGTTAGTAATTAATGAAGTAGAAAATTACGCAACAGCGTTTTTATGGCAGTGGGATCCAGTAAAAGAGTAAAAGTGTGATGCATGCATGTAGCTGAATTGGGCCGGCACGACCGGGGAAGTACTCGTTTACACAATACCGGTACAAATGACAGCTACTGTGTGAAAACGACTCCGACTACTCTTTTGCCACATTTATATAAAAAAAATAAAATAGCTTTTGATTAGCGCAGATACCAATTTGTAAGTTTTATTGGAGGATCACGAGTCAATATCGCGCAGACATTTGACCCTAACGAGGGTCTGTAGGAAACAGCTTCCCGAACATTTGTTTTGTGGCGGAAATGCTGTCACGTTTTGCGCAGTAAGATTTTTGGGAGGAGATATTAATAACAAATACCTTTTTACAATATTTTATGTATTTAAAGTCTGAAACTTATCTAATTTCATCTCGGCGCTAGGCTAGGCTTAGGTGTGAAGTTTATAGATAAATTATGTCTTAAGATCAGCAGCCAGAAGTCCACAGCTGAACTACTATAATAAACAAGTATCTACAGATTTTTTTATTTTTATTAATAAAATAAAGATATGTTTTTTTTTTGTTTTTATTGAAGCCCAAAGCAAGTTTACTTTAATGATGTTTATACATAGAAAACGTGATGATATAAATGATTGTTCATTGATTTTCTCGGGTAACATTTTATTAAATTCTCTGCAGGCTGACAAGGATAGGATAAAAATGGTGTTTTTTGTTGCTCATACCTTTGGATAAACGCCAAAAGCAACAAAAAACTACACAAAATGAATAATTAATTGATATAAAGTACAGTTCAACATACTCATAATCATTTTGTATGCTAAAACTGAACGTTACAAACACCGTCTGTCGTTGTAAATTGAATAAAAAAACCCCAATTGTTTCTGTAATCACTCGGAAGTTACCCAACTGTGATAATCTTGAAACGATGACATCAGTTCATTTGGAAACTGAACTTGCGAGTAAAAACTTGGGAATTCTCTTAATAAAGAAGATTCACACAAAAAACGTACACAAAGGGGTGATGTAACTTCCACAAGGTCATCTCGATCGGAATCTAATTTTATACTGTTTATCCGATTGTTAATTATGAAGGTGATGTGTTTGGACAATGCTTAGTTTAGCTACTCTTTTCTATTTATTTTTTTTAATACGAACTTAAAAAACATTGGCAGATGCACGGATAATAATTTATTCGTAAATTGTTTAAGTACCTACCTACTAACGATAATAATCAATAAGCATATCTTTTATTATAATTAATTTACAAAATACAAGAATCAAAATCAACAAATTATAATTATATTTTATATTTTTTTATAGGTAAATGAGCGATGCATCATCACCATCGCGATGGTAGATGACTACGCGTTGTCGGCCTTTCAAATAAGTATCGTCGTTCGTCGTATCGGTTCGGAGAAGAAGTCACACCTGAATCGCAAAGTTGCGGACTTTCGGACATCCACATGATGGCGGTGAATGGAATACTGCTGCGATGTCCGAAAGTGAAATTCCGCTGCAGGAATTATCCCGAACAACTCCTCGGAACTTTTCCTTTTCTATGATCTGCAAGGATTTACTTCAAATTTTGCATGAATATTCCTATGGTCGGATCAACATATAGGCCACATATTACCATGATATCGGATCGAAAGTTGAACTTCGAAATTAAAACATATATAACAGTTCTGACACCATGTACAGACTAAACTACTTATGTGGTGTATCAGCCTGTATATGTATATATTATATATATATATATTATTATTATATATATTCACATGTAAGTCTAAATGACTTATAACTAGTATTCGTAATCAAGATAAAATCATAATATCCTTGATCTGATTCGGTGATATTTTATAGTCAGCTCCACTTCTAACCGCAAACGTGACTGCGACTTAAATGTATTTTGAAACGAGATTATAACATTCCATCACTTTGACTATTACTCAAGGTCGTACATGAGAGCCAACTAATTTTCCCCATTGCACCTCAAATTTTGCAATAAACAACTTAGTAGTGAGTAGTAACTAAGCCAGCGGTTACGATTACGTGTTAGATATGTCTGCAGTGGCGTAACTACAGGGTGGCAAGTCGGCAAAATGACACGGACTCCCAGTCGGAAGGGGCCCCCGGTTAGAACTTAGAGGAGAATCCCAACTATCAAAATTTATTATTACACATTTCGTAAAATAAAACCTTCTTTATGTAGGGGGGCCCATCCGATGAATTTACCCCGGGCCCGAACGGTATAGTTAGCCATTGTATGTCCGTATGTGATTTTGTCACTATATTCGTATTCGAATCCGTATCCGCAGATATTGTTAACGATCCGACACATCACCGATAAATTATCTCCGGTCGCTTGACTGGATCTCGTGGTCAAAAGACTTACAAAGTTTTTTTTAAAATATAGCAGGTTTATAGGTGGTATTGTGTGATAAATAGGTAGGTTGGTTTACCTTGGGCTGGGTTCTAACTTCTAACCCAGTCGCAAACTGGTGCTATCTTTTAGGGTTTGGTTTTCCAGTTAGGTCAATGTAAAATCAATACGACAATTGGGACACGGGCGTGCACTCCTATGAAGGCATTGCAAAGTTCAATTTGCGATCGATGTTTATATAACATAGTTGCAGTAGTTTTTGTAGAAGGTAGTGCCATGCTACATGCATGTAGCCGAATTGGGTCAGCACGAAGACTCTCCGTTACACGACACCGGCGTAAAGTAACAGCTCTGCTGTCGCGTTTCGTGCGGTGTGTATGTAGCCGGTGACCCATTGAGGGGGAGGAGAAAGGGGGCCAACGCATCTGTGTATAAGGGACATCCCCTTATACGCAGACGCTTTGGGCGAAACCAAAGCTCGTCTAAGACGACTTATTATCAGAATAAATATGACTTAAATCAAGTGAATCAGTAAACGATAGAACGTAACACCAGCGTAATGCCCAGTCATGATAACTCATAGAGCTCTTCTAGCTCATGACCCGTGTCGGCCACTTTTTAGTTGCCGCGCGTGAGCTACTCCCCTCCGTTAGAGGTGGGGAGAGGAGGACACCCGCTGTCCTCGGCCAAGATAATAATAGTATATATAACCTATTAATCGCAATAGTCCGGTTTGCCTTCTCCCACTAGCTGGGAAAGAAGGGGGGTCTGTCCCCCCCATCGACCACAAATACAGAGGCTTGAGCTCCCCAGTGTGCTCGCCTCTCATATCGATGAAGCCCTTCTGTCTTAGCATAGTTCTAACTAAAAAAAAAAAAAAACCAACGTAACGCTTTCGCTTACTTTTTATTTCCCATTCATATTTGTTGGCGAATAAACTCCAGAATCTGCGATTTTCAGACTGCAAATATACGTGTCTAGACTATTTTGACTACCAGTCATTATTTTAATTCATCTCGTAACTTGCCACAAATTATCCTCTAATTACTAGCGCCTAACGTTATCGAGATGTAGTTATTTTTGGGAAAAACTTGTTTAGTTACTATTATTTTGCGTAATTTTGCTCTACTAGAGCCAAAACACTAGTTATTAGTGGTCGTTATGAAATTATTAATTAGAGTGTGCACTCTCGATTTCCTCGAACTCCTATTTCGCAGAGACGGCAGTCTGATAAGACCGGATAGAAATCCTTCGCAATACCGACAGGACGACACCGACGTGTTGAGGTCTTCTCCAAGGCAACTGGGTGTCACACCCCCAACTTTCTGACTCCGAAATGTTATTAGAAAATTTAAAAATCCCTATCTGTGGTTTAACATGCTTACTACTAGCCTACGTAGTTTTGGGTATATAATAATATTATTACTTAGTAGATAGATCCGAAAGGCTTGATTCTCTGGCGTTACGTGGCACGCTCTGCATCTTCTACCGTATCTACAAGGGGAGTGTTCCGAGGAGTTGTTCGCCTGCAGCGGAGTTCCACTTTAGTACATCACGGAAGAACTGTTCCACCGTTACCACCTCGATGTCCCAAAGTCTACAACTGTGCGTTTCAGGCGCAACTTTTTACCGCGCTCAACATCATTGTGGAATCTGCTGCCACAGTTGGTATTTCCAAACCGATACGACCTCGGACTCTTATTTAAAAGGCCGGCAACGCGCCAGCAAAGCCTCCAGTTTTGCGGATGTCTATGGGCGGCGGTAGTAATCTATCACCTGCTCGCTTGCCCCTTACCCTATAAAAAAAGGTAATATCAATGTACAGTGTACTGTGTACACTCCATCTCACATATACGACAATAAAGTGTACATCATAATCATCATTATCATCATTACCAGTCAGATGACACTGCTGGACATAGGTCTGCCCCCGACAGCGCCCCAGGCCACGATCACAAGCTGCTTGCATCCAGAGGCTCCCCGTGACTGACCAGGTCATCAGTCCATCGTGTGGGAGGCCGTCCAACACTGTCCGCTTTTCTAGAACTGCTCTCTTTCTTCCCCGGTTGTCGGTTCGGCGACCAACGTGACCTTATAGGTACATGCCTGCTACCATTAAGCAACAATTCAGGAATAGCCTGCACTATTTAAACATGATGATACATTTTCTATAGCAAATGTGCCATATCGGGTTAGAAATCGTGGGGTTACTCAAGCACGCATTCTAAAACAACAGTGCTGTTTCTGTGTCATCGCGCGTGCAGCCCGCGAACACGCTTGGCCGCGTGCTCCGCAGCCGGCGTGGACGGATGCGAATGTTTATTAACTACTCACTAGCGGTTACCCACGACTTTGTGCATACCTTTATGGAAGACGCCATAGTTTGATGTGAGAGACATAATTCTCTTCGGAAGAATTATACGAAAAATTTCGAAATTTGATGTCTGCGAGGTCTTGTGTGCACAAGTACAGGCTCCAGCCTCTGATCGTCAGGTTCGGGGTTCAAATCCGGGTCGGATTATAAGGGTTGCAATTTCTAATAATAGTCTTTTTCTAGAATTCTAATAAAAGTTTTTTTGTCAGTGTCGTGTGTCATGCCAATAGTTCCTGATTTCTCTCCGGTATCTATATGCCCAGTATATCTGTACTGACTCTACAGATATGGCCGCCGTAGCAAATACAAAGTCTAGAAGAAACAAAGTTATTATCATACGTTAAACATTATATAAAGTAAACATAAAAATATCTTCGGTATATTTCAACAGCACAGTTTAAAAAACAATGTTCCGATTCGATCGGCAGATAAAACCATAATTATTATAACGCACGTCTTCCTACAACATCGATCTCTACGGTGGAAGTGTGCAATGCGCATCCATGCAACGGCTTCCGTTTGACGAAACGTTTAATAGCGCAGCCTGGAATGCAGTCCAGTACAATGGCCTGTCGAAATCGGTAATGAAATCGTTGGTGCCTTGCGTAGACTTAAATAAATAAACGTCTTAATTATTGAACACATAAATTGGGCGTTGTTTTGTCCTGCAATGATTGAATAATAAATAACTTTGTGGCGGTTAAATTTGTTAATAATTGTGTAAATTGTAGATTTTCTGCAGGTTAGGAGCAAGGTATAAACGAGAATGTATAGGTAGATTCTAGATTACCTAATGAACTGATAGATATCTGGCTTTCCTTGTCCATAAAATATAGTAAGTATAGTAATTTCAGTTTAAGTCCGTACAATATATACTTTATACTCTAATCTCTATATCTTATTTTTTGTTATATCTAGTTTTGATTTAGAGTAAACTACGAAGCGTTTAAATCGTTTGAAAAATTGATCGTGCTTTTCTGTTATTAGTTAGGTTAGGTTAGATTAGTTCTCTGTTCTATATTTCTAGGTCAACAGACCGATTGGGAAACTTTGTAAATCAAGGAATGATAGCAGGTTTCAAGAGACTTTATTGCTTCTATTTGCTATCCTGAGGTTTCCTACACCCTCCTTTTCTTTCTATATGGATATAGGTCGAGGTATGCAAATAACCTTACAATCTTCTTAGTTGACTTGTTTATTGCCCAAGCTCCTATGCATCATATTTATCATTTATGGTTTAACTGTTATGTCTTGTTTGTGACTTTCCCTGGAGTCTAAATTTACAATATTATTTTATTATCCATGAGAAAAATCAAGTCTGTGTATACTATATTCATATCCCCTATTGGAAGTAGAAGGTGACCCGACTTGGCCCTGTCTTCGCCGTCACAAGCTAGCTCATATAGGGAATAAGCTTCTAGACTGCCACGCTAACTAGTGGCTGAAATGTGCACCTTATGCTGGCAAGAATTCGTTTCTTAGTATGATATGACATATGGCATCATTTCATTGTCTTTTGCTTTTTTTATGGTATAGGAGGCAAACGATAGTCGCAGCCATTTCCATGATCACTGACGCCCATAAACATCAGCATTGAGGCTATACAGATGCGCTGCCCTCCTTCCTCCTCCCATCTCCATGGGCCACCGGCTACTTACACACCGCACGAAACGCGAGAGCGCAGCTGTTACTTTACGCCGGTCTCGTGTAAGCGAGAGGTAGGTACCTCCCCGGTCGTACCGGCCCAATTCGACTGCATGCAAGCACGCAGTGTGGCACTACCTCTTCCAAAAGTCTTTCTTGCTTAGTGTTTTGCTAGCACTTAATTCCTAAAATGATCACTAGGGCGCGTTACATTCGGAGAAAGTGCTGCCTCTATGTTTCGTGCACGGTCACTATGTCCATCATCGTCCTGTGACACTGATCCTTCTCTGTTCCTATGGCTAACCACAAACAGTACAAAACATTCATTATATTAAGCATGATTTTAAATCACGTTCTTATCGTGTCTAATTAAGAGCGTTAACTAAAATGGCCGCGAGTCTATCGCTCGAGATAATTTCACATGAAATGTGCTCTCTATTTTATAGAAGTTAATGGGCCAATACCGATGTATTAGATAAGGGTAATAGTTTAAAATGATTAAATAACTGCACTTATGTTATAAACTAACTAGTTATCTTACATTATGTTAACTATTTTACGAGTTACACATAGTTGTATATCAGAAACTAAACTAGTATAGATATCCAGGATCATAAACTTTTCGTCGTAAATACCGTTGAACCACCCGCGTTGAATTTAAACTTTAAATTGATGAGATATATGATTCAAATAAAGAGATTAGTTTTTATTTATTCACTAGCTTTCGCCCGCAGCATCGCCTGCGTGGATTTCGGACTTAAAAAATTGAGGTTCTCAATTCTTCCGAATGAAAGATATACAGCTCCTCCTCCGTAGGTGATAGCGACATAATATGCCTATATGTTGACCCGAAATGTTACTAATATTCATGCAAAATTTGAAGCAGTATGAATCTATGCAATAGTTTTTTAATTTAGCCCGGACATACAAACAGACAAAAATTCTAAAAACTATATTTTTGGCTTCAATGTTGATTGTAGATCATCACACCACAAGTATTCTTAAAAAAAATATACAATATACAGTTTAGACTTTCCTACGATTCTTGCTTTATCTCAGGGGCAAAAGTATCCTATCATCTAAGTCAGTTAATACCCTCTCTGTATATTTTTTTATCAAAATCCGTTCAGTAGTTTCAGCGTGATTTACGGACAAACGTTCAAACACCCAGTTTTAGTAAGAGGTAGTGCCACACTGCATGCTTGCACATAGCCGAATTGGGCCGGCACGACCGGGGAGGTACATCTCGCTTACACGAGACCTGTTTCTGCAATTTGTATTGCAGTTTGATCAGGCTGGCACGACCGAGGAGACAAATCTAGATCATATAGTACCACTGTTAACATATAGGCATGTATTGGAGATTTGCACAACAATCATATGTGTATCATTTCCAGGCTACACAACAAAAATCAGATCAATCGGAGCAATAGTTTAGCCACAGCATTTTTTTAAAGATTTTTCCAACTTCATACACGCTGTATTGTCAGCTGATCGCCAGCCCGGCCGACTATGGGGATCATTCACCCCGTGGTAGGTTGCCACTCGCTGTAGCCGCCGATACAACTCATATTTACATATTTTCGCTGTTTAACTTCTTTGAAAACATATTTTCGTATACTTGTCGTAAACTTTTTTAATAGTTTTGAATTAACAGTAGGCATTTTTAGTATATGTGGTTTAATTTAACGCCTCTCGCTTTTATCAACCTTGTATATCTATTAGTCTTCGGTAACATAATATGGGCTATAATTTATCAATACATATAATTCTGCAGTCTATCTTGCTGGCAGCATATCTTGGCTGGAAATACACTATTGTAGGTGAAGTAAAGGATAGACAATTCGACCACATAACTTGTTACCATGACAACATATTTTGAAATAATGACAAAACAATGGCTGTCGGGTCAGCTAGTCCACAACAAGCACGTGGTCACACCCCATCCACCGAAAACTGTATTTCAATCTCGATATTGAATATCCAATGACGCTACTATGTAGAGAATAGCCAATTGTATAGACAGAATGATTTACCGCCAAGCTGTTGGTGTCGCAACGAGGAGACGCGAACAGAATGGTACATTCTCGAGCCAGAAGGCCAGCGGTCGATATTTTACGGAATGCTCGGGCCCCGGCTAAATGCCATCGGGACCTTTATTGTGGGTGTGGTGATGGTATCTCTAGAATGTAATTGGGATATCTTTTAATTTGATATTTTCTATTTTGACGTGATGAGGCAATCGACTTGAATCATGCTTTCTTGCGTGTGCCGCCAGCGGTCATTGATTAATCAAAATAAAATAATAATTAATTTAACTTTAATTAATTTAATTCTATAAGTCAATAAGCACCGGCTGCATGCGAGAAAAAACATGAATCATTGTCACGTTCCACCGGGGCAGTCGAGCAAGCGAGATCGCGGAACGTGCGATAGAGACGCACGATCGGGGTAAGGGTTTGCTTTGGAGAAGAAAGAAAGAGTCGGAGCGTTTTAATGACTACCGACGCCCATAAAAAACAGCGTTTATGTAGGTTTATGTGTGTGAGTGTTATGTTCTTTCGGCCTTCTCTTCGATGGGCTACTAAAAAGTCACAGCACACGAAATCTGACAGAGTCATTTTAAGACTGTGTGAGCGAGAGTAACCCCCACCGGTTGCCGGCCCGATTCCACTGCAATACATCAATTACACTTTTAGTTTACTCATGCGCTGTCCACACGGCATACAATAATGAAACTCAGCAGTGAAACGGAATGGCGCAAAGCGTCCAGGAAGCCGAAGTGGGTCGATATTTGACAACCGGCGAGACAATTGAATCACACCTCAGCCGCGACCGCTTCCTCACTTTGTTCATTATTCACATCTTTCTACACCAAGTACTTGCGTAACGTAACGCCAGGCGTGAAGTGAAGTATAGAAGTGACTAGTTAGTTACTGTATTAGAAGAACTTCTTAGGAATGTTATTTTTTTATAGTATAGGCAAACGGCTGTCGTAGCCATTTTCTTGTCTACCACTCTCTCCCACCTCCATGGGCTACTTACAGGCCGTACGAAACGTGACAGCACAGCTGCCACTTTATTATTACTATTGTTATGTTCTAGCAGGGAAGAGAAGCTTAATAGAGCTTCGTCGTATTATTAGCTCATCGGGCGACGAGACTAGGTTTGAAATCTAAAGGGCGACCCCACTCTCCTCTAGATGGCAGAGATATACTATCACGTCATTATGAAAATCTCTCATTTGTAATAATTAATTATTTAACTTTTATTATCATTGCCAGAGGGACCAAGACTTCCCCTGACTGTAACGTAGAAAGATATAAAGAGAAAAAACGTGTGAAAGTGCAGAATGTAACACTAGACACGCGCTGTAAAGCTTTACGTTTAGTTACGAATTACTAAAGTGAAAGAGAGAGATAGAGAACAGAGAAGATGCTCTATTGCACCAGATATGCATATGCAATTAAACAATTATAAAAAAATATTCCACTTCCAAACATTGGGCCGGTACGACCGGGGAGGTACCTCTCGCTTACACGAGACCGGCGTGAAGTGACAGCTGTGCTGTCGCGTTTTGTGCGGTGTGTAAGTAGCCGGTGGTCCACGGAGGTGGGTGGAGAAAGGGGGGCAGCGCATCTGTAGTCTATGCAGATGTCTATGGGCGTCGGTAGTCATGAAAATGGCTACAACTGCTCGTTTGCCCTCCTATACCATAAAAAAAAAAAACATTTTATACCCCTCCGTAAGAGGTGGGGAGAGGAGGACACCCGCTGTCCTCGGCCAAGATAATAATAGCATAGCCTATTAATCTTAATGATCCGCTTTGCCTCCTCCCAGATTAGCTGGGAAAGAAGCGGGGGTCTGCACCCCCATCGACCATAAATACAGAGGCTCGAGTACCCCATGGAATTCACCTCTCATACAGATGAAGCTGCATTGGCCTTCAGCCGTTAGCGTAGAGTCTATCTAAAAAAAAAACCAAACATTTTGCTAATAAATAGAAAAAACAAACAAAGAATGTATCACTATGTACAAAGTAATAGTGTAAGATTTATGCAAACATTCACTTGCGAGGAGACTGAGGAGAATACAATTTGCTGGCAACGTTCAAGGGCTTTTGCGTTTAAATTTTCGCTTACTTATTACATAATAAAGCGTCGTTGTTTTTTATTTTCGAATTATTCATATTGTTTCCGACTCCGCGGTTTTTTATACAATTCTTAGATGAAGTATACACGGTAGTATACTTATAATCTAAGATACAAGTATAATCACGTGACTTTGCCAAATGAATTGATTACATTAAATACACTAGCAATGTACATTATAAACTGTGTGTAAGATTTTTTTAAAATTAGACTTATTGTTTTGGTGATTGTAATTATTTATTCATTCTTAGTGAAGCGATGTAGACAACTTGCAATTTCTAAATCTTCTTTATTTTATGTAAATAAAATATATTTGTTGTCTTTAGAAGCGCTAGGCTAGTTACTGTTTCGCACTATTTTACTCCTCTTATTTTTCATTCCGTTATTTAATAATACACAAAAAAAAAAAGAAAAAATATTATCAATGTTTTTCTTGCTTGTTCTTTATTTGTCATTTGTCAAATTATGAAGGAACCGAGATATTATTCAGTTTTTTATTAAATCTTTGTTTTTCTTAACGTACTACTTTATCTTCATTATCAAGTCCTTACTTTTTGTGTTTTGATGGCTCTTTAGTATGAGCTAGTTCGCCTAGTTCCATGCAGCCGAATGGGCCAGCAAGACTACGGAGATAATTCCTGCTCATATAAATTTGCAAAGTCATATCAGTTTCCCAAAGTGACATCACTTTCGCAAAGTAAAAGTTATGATGTTGCGTGGTTTGCGAGTTTCCTATGACCCATTGGAGAGGAGAAAGGAAAGAGTTAAGACCTCAGAATAACGATAATGCGGATGCCATAATGTCAATAGTCTACTAGGTACTCTTATAGCTATTAAGTCGACCCTGTTAAACTATAAAAAAGTAAACTCAAATAAGTAGTGGGATATGCACTGTAATTACTTACTAGGTCGTGTATATTATATTCTATTATTATATTCTCTGGCATTTCCATTTTGCGGCCATTAAAAAAGGCTCTACATAAAGCAAGTTACATTTCAAGTCCATTATACGTGCTTCAGATAATTCATAAAGCATTGCAGATACCGCAGCAGTTAGGGTCACAGCACACGCGAGACTTTGTGACTGCATCCATGCAGTCGCACGATTTAGCCACTCTCTGCGACCGGTCGCAGTAGAGTCGTGCGACAGTCGTGTGACAGTCGTGTGACAGTCGTGTGACAGCCGTGTGACAGTCGTGTGACAATTGTGCGACAGTATTGCGATCTCGCAACTGCATTTAGACGTTACTTGACATACATTAGCGACTAAATCGCCGCGTCTGGCGTGTTGAAGTGTGCGCTTCCCGCGTCTAGACGCTGTGTTCAGCTTCTAAAAAACTAAATCGCCGGTCGCTTAGTGCTGTACTCAATATAAAAGCTCGGAAACGCAGAATTAGGGCAGAAGGCTTTAGACAAAAGTGCTTTTGCACGATTAAAGTTTGTACGAGCTTTGTTCGTTTCTATATTCATCATCATTAACCTTTATCTATTCACTTTTGAACTGAAACTGCTTTTCTTTTGTTTTAGTAAGATAGATGTGTAAGTATAGGGCCCATGCGGAGGGAAGAGGAAGGAAGGCAACGCATCCATAGAACCTTTATTCGGATGTCTATGGGCGCCGATAGTCATGAAAATGGCTTTGACTGCTTGTTATTCCCCTTATTCTATAAGAAACATCATCACAAACTGTCAAATATAACAAAAGCTTAGTTATTTTTTTTTTACAAAAACGTTTACCGTTCAATAATATTTCACAGTCACCTTCTATTTCTGAAACACGTACTCAATTTGTAATAATACAATTATTACAAATTGAGTACGTGTTCCAATGGTCTTATTAAAACCGATATCAAATTTCGCTCCCAAGACGATTACAAGATCGTAATCGAACGGTAATATTTGCACACATTAATTAAGGAAAACCGCACAGTTGACATCAAACAAAACATCAATTACCTGCAATCTAAATCAGCGGTCGGCAACCTTTTGGCAAGCAAGGGGCACAACCACAAGGCGGCAAAATAAACTATAGGTGGGCCGCTCTTGTGAAAATAACCCTACAAGTCCAATATACGTACGTATGTTCATTGGTCAAAAAAGAAATTCCCGGGCCGCAAGGAAGACGTCGACGGGCCGCGTGCCAAAGGTTGCCCACCTCTGATCTAAATTACCGTAAATTACGGACTCCTTGACATTACTAATGTCACTTTGTTTGAAGTGGTGAATGAAAGCGAGCAGGTAGGCGCTGAAGTGTTTACAAACAGGGGTATGGGTGAAGAGGATGTATCTGGTTTGTATTTGCAAGAGTTACCACATATCCTACAAAAAATAGTTGAAAGATAAGATCGCTCTTCTTTGCGGACTACTGTTTGAGTAATGACGTCACTTTTTTTTATAAATGGCACGATACAGACACATAGAAGAAATATTATATGTGAATGTAAGTTTGTTTGTTAGGTACTCTTCTAGGTACTCCAAAACGGAGCCGATCATCATGAAACTTTGTAGACATACTAGCAGTGCCCCGCGGTTTCACCCGTGTTTAATTTCTAAGAAATCCATATAAAGTTCAACATCCTATTTCACCCCTTTAGGGGTTGAATTTCTAAAAATCCTTTCTTAGCGGATGCCTACGTCGTAACAACTACCTGGATGCCAAATTTCAGCTTGATCCGTCCAGTGGTTTGGGCTGTGCGTTGATAGCTGGCTATGTCACGTTTGAGTTATATATATATAGATTACTTAGGCTACTCTTTAGTCTTTAGGATAAAAGAAAAATACGGACGCGAACGAACCCGCGGGTAAAAGTTAGTATAACATAAACATTGCTTTTTGTCCTGGAAAAATTGAATGCTTCCCTTGGGATAGATTAAGTGTCTTATAAATTGGAAGGGAAAAGGAAAATCTTTGTTGCATTTCCTTAGAACGGATAGATGGAGATTTATTAGTAGGTAACCCTTACCATCAAACCACGGAGGGTTTGTTGGTAAGGGTTAGGGTAACTTCCTGTCTTCGATTGTCAGTTAATATTTCAGCTTATATTATTTATATACTTACACATAAAATATTATCAATATCATTGCTGTTATTGATTATGCTTAGTGCATAAGCAAAATAGGCACTGGGTGGCTTGGTTTTAATGATTAATTTATCTGTAATTTTTTTTTATCACAGTATTCATACGTCGGTCCCTCTTTCGACCTAAACCTAGTGTCGTCGCCCGACGAGCCCTCATGAAGCTGGCTTCTCTTTGCTTCCACAGCAAGGTCCGAAAAAAAATTAAATCATAAAAAAAATTAAATTCATAAAAAATGTCTTATACTAATAATGGAACAATCAAACAGTCAGAGCTAAGTTTAGTGACTACCGACACTCGTTACGCAAACGCATTGCCAAAATCAAAATCAAAGTAGAATTTAAAAAATTGCTTTGTGAACGTCAAATATTTCATCTACCACCGGTTCAACCCTAGTCATGTCCTGAGAAGAACCGGCGAAACAAGCTCAGCGGGCCTCATTTATTAAAGATTTATCTAAATATATAAATTATAAACTAATACATTGTTAATTAAATACATCTTCGCCTTCCTATCTGTCTGATACTCAATGGGCCATCATAAACTAATGACAGTTTCCTTTTTCGATCTTAATTCGGCTGCCATACATAGTAAAGTACTTCAAACCAAATTCGAGTAGGTATTCGATAATGAAATAATTCGGAGCATTAACAAAGTCACCCGTATTAATAAATATAGATTAACTTTATTCAAGCATTAACCTAGTATTAAATTGACATCTGTCAAATTCCATACTTTTTATGTGTTTATTAATATGTCAGGTTAATGCTTGAATAAAGATAATCTATGTTTATTACTAAGTGGGGTGATGTTTATCATAACATATTGTATCACAACTGAAACATTTGAGGTCGACCTAATGCGGGCTTATGGTACCATAACCAGATGCGATGCAATTTGGATATCCCGTTACTATTTATACGATAAACACGGCTCACAGGAAGATGTAAATGTGTTACGATCGGAACGACGGAAACATGACTCCGAGTTTATGTTGTCCTGGTATAAGAATATGGAGATTACTCAACAAGAAAGGAACGACACCTTAGCTGGAAAATATGTAGAGTAAACTGATGTGAAACAGTAACTAACTGAGCGTAACACCGCGTAGTGCGTTGCTGTTAAGCTACAAATCTTACTTTTCTTGCTGTGAAAGACTCCCACCTCCATGGACCACCGGCTATTTACATACAGCACGAAACATGACAGCACAGCTGTCACTTTAAGCCGGTGATGTGTAAGCGAGAGTTACCTCCCCGGTCGTGCCGGTCCAATTCGGCTGCATGCAAACTTACAGTGTGGCACTACTTCTTTCAAAAATGTAAATGTTTAATACACCTTAAAAATAGTGCAATAGAATTCTTCTTTCTCCCATAGGGTAACCTGGATTAACATAGGAATAAAAAAAAATAAAAAAATAAGGGATAGTTTTTATCCCGAAAAAAATGTTCCTATGGGATGCCATGGGATGATTTTCCACGGGATCGAAATTGACGCGGGTGAAACCGCGGGGCGCAGCTAGTATAATAATATAATCAAGAGATAATGATCTGTGTCACATTCATTTCACATCTTCAAAAATATAACAATTCTGAAATATCTTGTCTAGCCGTGTGTCCAGAAGAGGCAGCAAACATTCCATATAATTATTACACGTTCATTAACTATTTTACCACAACATGTACATTGTACATATCTAATAACTATTCTAATTTACGGAAGAGCAACGGAGCCGGCAAATTAATAACGCATTTCATATTTTACAATTGCTTACAACGCATCTCTGTGGATGAATAATTTGTAACCTGCCCCATAAATCGTCGATGCTACGAACCAACCGGCCAGGAAATTGGACAGGCCGATGTAGCGAAAGGCCTTTGAGGTTACGCCAGACTGCAAGCCATTGCACATGTTGGCAATATTAAAAATTATCCGAAGCATTCATAGAAATGAGATATGCGCAATAAGAAAGACCCTTTGCAGAATATTCTTATTCAAAGCCTGAGAAAGTGTTCAGTGATTTTCATTGTGACGATGGAAATATTTTTATTGTATGTTTCAGTGTATTTCTCTTTTTACTCGAGTGTTTTGTCTTACTACAAAATGTGCGCAGTATAAAATAATATCATAATAATGACTTTGTAATGTTTTGTGTTGTTTTATTTGTTACTATTAGATAATAATTGTCATTTCTGGTATTTGTGTTTTAAGTAATTATTGTTTGCTACTACTATTTAAAAGCTTAACAAATCTGTCAATTACAATCAAACCAATTTAACGGATGTTCTCGAGGTTTACTTCATTATTTTAATATTACCCATACATATCACAATATTTAGTATATACTATACACAATCAAAATAGTTCTTCGGTTTACTGTTTTCTAATCTTATCTCATCTATGCTTATCGATAGTAAAGTTTTACAACTGAAGTATTAACGACTGAAAACCGTTGTGGGTTAGGTTTGTGTGACATTTTGAAGCTCTCCAGCTGGTTATTCCGGAGATTCATCCTTCACTGACAAAATCATAATCAAAACATTGACCCCCTTATTAATAAACATGGAATAACTATATCCAAGTAATAACCTGGTAATAAACTGACATCTGTCAAATTCCATACTTTTTTTTTGTTTTTTATTATGGAATTTGACAGATGTCAGTTTATTACAAGGTTATTCCTTGGATAGAGTTATTCTATGTTTATTAATAAGGGGGTGAATGATTATGAGGTGCTTTTTTAATGCCGATATTGTTGGTGTTTTAACAATACAGATCGTTTATTGCTTGGTTTCATTGCATACCTTGTCTTCCTTTCTTATTGCCTAATTTTCATTTCCTATGTTCTGTTCTAACGAATCTTGAGACTGTGTAACTTATTTTATTAAACAAATGATCTTAATTTACATTAATAATATGTTTTAACCATCAAGCAAATGAAGAAACTCTTTAACATGACTAAATTAGTATTGACAGTCAGTCGCATCTAACAAACAAATACCAAACGAGATTTAAGGTATATACCTACTCGTCGATAGAATTCCAATAATGCCTTGCCTTTATACATATTTGTGCAATTACTCAGTCACACGTCAACTGCAGGTTATTTTTGCATCTCTATTTATATTGCGGCCACGCCTCGTCTCCTGCACTTTTATAAGAACAGGCTTTGATCGAGTTTTGTTATTTGGAAGACAGTGACAAGCTAGACTGCATTCCTTGTTTGTGGTTTGAAATTATGTCTTTATTAAATTATTGGCTATTAATAGATGTAAATTTATTTAGGTTATCATCAGTATCGTTCTACTGCTGGATATTGTAAGAGATTTGCTGTGTGCTAACAGGTGTTAATATGCTTGGGATAAATGGATAGAGATAATTCAGTTGTTGAGCTTTAAAATGAAATCAAAATTGTTTTGTTTTACTTCGTGTTTTTTCATCTTCATATCCGATCGAAATGAATGCATGAAAAAATAAGTGAATACGTAATCGTCTTTGATCATATTATTATATTAACGATTTACACACTTCAGATGATGGGGCTTCTTGGCCCCCATTAAACATATTCTCGTGTCGCTTGTTCAGAATAGGCAGTAGTATTTTACTCCAAAAGTATGAAAAATTATGCAGCAGTGGGCTGACTAAAATCAATATAAAGATTTTCAGTAAAACGCGTACGGTGACAATAGTTGCGCAAGGACACTTAACTATGTGTTACCATCATCATCATCATCAGCATCATCATCAGCCTATTGCAGTCCACTGTTGGACATAGGCCTCTCCCATAGCACGCCACTGGCCTCGATCTTCGGCTAACCTTTCCCACTTCCTGCCCAGAGCTTCGCGAATGTCGTCACTCCATATAGTCATAGGGCGTCCTACATTACGTTTGCCGGTACGCGGTCTCCACTCTTGAACCAGTCGACCCCAACGATCATCGGTTCTGCGGCAGATATGACCGGCCCACTGCCACTTCAGCTTGCTAAT
>LUGF01044484.1:36849-66587 GCA_001625245.1 Calycopis cecrops
CTAGCCCCGAACTCAAACCGGCGCTTCACGCCGCATCCCACCCAGGAGCGGAGGCAGAACGTCCTGCGACATAAAAAAGCTTCCGTGATGATAAGACGTCCACGTGTACGGCTCAAATTAGGCGGGAACAGTTGTTTAAACAGTTCAGTACAATATTGACTCAGCGGCGATACGGCACACCACGGCACCATTTAAACTTTGTTAACAATTATGAAACACAACACTTGTGTGTCGTGAGTTCTAACCTATTTTTGAAGACGGGTTAATAACGGGGCAAACAAGAAGCACACAATTAAAAGTTTTCGTAGCTATGTAACTAAGTAAAAAATATGTTATCCCTGTATTTTGAACAAATAAAAAAAATTGCGACAGAATTGCAGTCTTGGCGGTGTGTCCGCTAAGGTATGTCGGTTGAATTCAGTTCCAACCGGCACGGTCCCAGTGTGGTAAGATACCACACTGGGACTATCACAAACCTCTTACGTTATATTTTGAAATAAGCAGATTCGTGATTAAAGGAAGGTTTTGATATGTACAAAACCAAACGTCTATAGACGTTCGGCCATCAAGCATCTGTTCATAGACAATTAGATGTCGCGCAGGTATTGTAGATACAAGAGATACAAGAGATTGCAAGAGCCGCCTCTAGCTATCACACACAACCAAGCCAGCCTCTGTCTTTTACGGGTGCAAAAATAATCTTCAGGCCCTTAAGCCTTACAGGTCCTAGGCTACAACCCCCCTCAGCCACCACCTACATCCGGTGCTGCCTGTACTCTATGGTGGCCCTTTTTAAACAGTTACCAAGTATTTTACTTAATCCTAAACCTCACCAAAAAGGACTCAGGGTACCTTGTAACAATATCTTCATAGAAGCATTCGCTATTGCTGCATTGAAATCATATAGGACGGGCAAGGGAATTTATCTCCCGCTCGAATGAAGTGACGGCTTCACGTCTCACGTCGTGCGAGAAATGAGATTCGTTTTGATTATACATATATATTGTCATCTGTAAAAAAAATTATTTAATATTGTCATCTGTAAAACAAAATAATACATAATATTGTCATCTGAAAAGTATTCGAACATCGGCATACTTCATAAAAAAGACGAACACATTTCACAACCCCACGCCAAAAAAGATACGACGGTTATGACAAGTCACAACGGACATGTAGATTAATTTGCGAGCAAGAATGTGAGTTACGTAATACTAGTCTCCCGACGATGTCTTATATTGCTCGATATGTTTGACCTACATACTGCGCGCCTGCCAATAGAATAAATGAGCCGGGAGAAATTTATGTAGCCCGAACTACCGACACCCCGAGCCGTATATCCCGACTCCCTCGCTGCGTATAAACAGCTTTACACGTTTCCCTTGTTATTTTGTAACGTCGAATGTTAATGCAGACGAGCTCTGGATTTTACCTTTTTTAAAGTGAGATGTATAAAAATGTTATATATTTTTAACCTTTTTGTTTTCGCAATTGGATAATTTGTTTAAGCCAAAACGATTGTAAGTAAATCGAAGCCTTGGACGGACCATAGTCAAGTTGGTGAGTTGTTTCGCCTGTTCTTCTCTGCTGCGGTTGAACCGGTGGTATATGTAATTGCCGAAGTTCAAAAATTATTTTTTATAATTATATTTACAATAAAAACATTTTAATTTAATTTCTTTCATATCAATTATCAGATATAAATGTGTTTGGGGACGTGAAGAGGCCCCATCCCAAGCAGCCGCGCGATCTTGTTCAGGTACAGTAGTAGTAGTAGTATTTTATTACTGTTAAGTAATAAAATAAAGGGAAAGATTATTGTTGTTATTTTTTACTTGGATGTGATCGACTTGAAACTACCGGTTTTGTATAATAAACCAATCAAAACAAAATAAAAAAACTATTGCCAAATAATGTTTACGGATCCATAATTTAATCGACATATAAACAAAAGAAATTCTTGTCAACATTAACACAAGCCTTCAACGATTCCATATTATTATTGACAGATGTTAACAATAATGAATAGCAGCGCTTCTTTTTTCATTCCTCTTTAGATTGATGTTTTTTTAAGACAATAATTTTTTGAAAACACTAAACATAGAACAATAGCTTAAATAAACTTACTGTATCTATTGTCTTAATCAATTGAAGGTGTAGTAATTGTAAAACTATGCTGATCTAAATCCTACTAATGTTATAAATTCGAAAGTTTGTATGTTTGTTTGTTTGCTTATTTCTTTGTTTGTTTGTTATTCCTTCACGCAAAAACTGCTGAATCGTTGGCACACACATAGATAGTAACTGGGATTAACTCATAGTCATAGTTTTTATCCCAAAAAAATGTTCCTTTATATGATGTTGACTATATGATGTTCTATTTTCCACGGGATTTAAATTTACGCGGGTGAAACCGCGGGGCGCAGGTAGTAAATAATATGTACCTACATAAGAAAATAACACTTAACGGAGATGGATACGCTTCCATACGTTCTTGGGCCCAGATATGATGAAAGTTGTGTCAATGAATACTTAACATAATATTGTACTAGAAATGAGAA
Organism: Calycopis cecrops; assembly: GCA_001625245.1. Classification (NCBI taxonomy): domain Eukaryota; kingdom Metazoa; phylum Arthropoda; class Insecta; order Lepidoptera; family Lycaenidae; genus Calycopis; species Calycopis cecrops. The sequence continues at coordinate 39,411 of LUGF01044484.1, forward strand.
CAGAGATACAAGATATTTAGTAAAATAAGGATCTCAAATTATATCTCATGTTATTACAACTAGACCCAGAAATTCCCACCTTTCCACTTCTTTTGACTCCGAAAGCGGAATAAGCGTGTTTTGTTTCATATTCTGATAGTTCTAATGCATTTAATGAGCTTTTTTGTTGCATATAAACCTGTATATTCTTATGAACTACGTTATTTAGTTATTTAGGTACACAAATAATATATCTGTTGATCTGACTCATCAGTATTTAGTCGGTCCGATTTACGCAGAAAGTGCCCACACGTGCTCGCTTATCTTAAACTGCTAATGGTACGGACTTAGAACTATCTCTGGATGCGTGCATCTCTAATTTGATTTTGTATGTTCATAAGAATACCGCCCGGCATCCGTTATGGAGTATGGAATACATCGGTTTATTTTGATTTATGTAGCGTTAAATCCTATTATCCTGTTAATAAAAATGGCAAAGTTTGAATATGTATTTTTTTGTAGTAAAGGGGGGGAAACGAGTAATCGGAGCCACTGGCCTGTATCTGCATAGAAACTATACATATATGTTGCCCATTTGCCACCTGAAACTCATATACGTACGGCGCGAAACGCGACGGACTACGGAACCAGCAGTCCATAAGCGTCGAGATCAGTGATCCACACCCACTATACCAGTTGATTAAAGTATCAAATTTGCTCGTCTTAACAAATAGCAACTTAAGTTCAGGAACGACTTGAATGAGTTTTGTCTGCTACTACACTAAAGTGCTACTATTACCCAAGCTCAACAAGAGGTAGTGCCATGTATTGCAGTTGAATGAGCCGATACGAAAGGGGTATCCCTCACACGACGAAGGCATGACTTTGCTGTCTTGTTTCGTGCGCTGTAACTTTCTGGTGGTATTGAGGGAGAAGGAGAAAGAGTGGAAACGCATGGGTCATCTGAGCGTTTACTGAAGGTCCTGCGTCCAGCAATGGACTTATAAGGATTGATGATGATACCTGAAACCATTCTCGCCCAGCGAGACATGTGTTCAGCGAGCAGGCGCCTGCTCTTAAGCCAACTGTCACGACATATGCGCTCTATATGCACGGCTTTGTTTTTGTTCACGACTAGCTGCGGCCCGCGGTTTCAACCGAGTAAAGTGTCATAGGAAATGTCATAGTCATGTCATGTCATAGGAGGTGTTTTTATAATATTATTATCATTATTATATTTCGCCATACAAGACAACAAACGAGCAATAGATACTTTTTCTCGACTACAGACAGGACATCCACATAATTTTATAATAGTTTTGCCCTTCACTCCACCTCCTCTGTAAAAAGTTACAAGAAACTCACGAACTAAATGCGACCCGACGTCATGTAAGCTCGAGGTACTGTCGCGATCATGCCGACGCGGACGTAACTCCGCTGCAGTGTAGCATGGCATTACCTCTTACAAATCTTCTTCTGACACAACACAATACGCACATGCCTATACCCATGGATTTAGAATTGTTCTCAATACGTGAAAGATGTTCAAAGCGTGGCAGCGAGACATTCAAATTAAGTTCCAATCATCGGAAAAGAAAAAGGACAGTAGATGATGTACATATAAGACCATTATTTTAGCGAGTAAGCGGCCACAGAGCGAGCGACCCGCTTAATCAAAGTCATATATGTGTTTTTTAGTAATCCTGAAATTTGTCAAATATTTTTTTTGTCTTGCCTCTGTTCAGACATTGTGTAGGTATCTTTTATATTCAAAATCTATGCCTATACCGGTATAAGATATCTTATAGATGGAGCGATAAAGAAATTGGCTTCGTAGTCTAAAATAATACAGTAGTCTAAACAAGAATTTGCCCTTTTCTTAATTGAAGAGCACCCAAAGTTTGATTAAACGGTAATATAATTATAAAGTCGATTTATAACTTATATTTGTAGTAGCTGTTTTCACGGAGTTAAGTTTTAATTAGACCTTTTAATTGATATTCGTTCATTGTGAGGAGAATGTCTATTATTATTTATCACATTTTGATATAATTATGATTGATTCCTTATCCTTAGCCATAAGAACACCAGATTGTCTAATGGAAAGTTTATCGTGCTTGCTTTATGAATAATTGCTATGCGTACGTGGCATCACATGTATAGGTATGCTTTCCTCTTCCCCGGCGATGACCCACCGGAACTCCAACGGACAAAACGCGACACCACAACTGTCACTTTACACTTTACAGTATTATATGGGCGAGAGGCACCCAGCTCCGTCGGCCTAAGACGGCTGCTAAATAACTACCTCTTACTAGAATTGTTTCGAGTAGGGATGTTCGAGTATTGTGTAATAAGTTCTGGACTCTTTCCTACATATTCTCCTAGAGTAGTTGTATCTTCTGGATTATTCTAGGAGCAAGCTTCATGGAAGCAATAGTTTCCAAATTATATTAACTTTTCTTTCTTTTATGACCAACAAAAGGTGAACTAATTTCTTTTTCAAATACAGTTCACGGTTAGATAATCTAGACTTTTAGGACTATGTGACTCTTCTATCGGAATACTTCCCTCGGGATACATTTTACGCAGGTGAATTCAGGCATTATCCTCATTTGTACAGCCGCCACGTATAGAGATTTATTTGAGACAAAGGATTTTATAAACTACCTTCAATTATATAATAACCATAATCTGTATACCAACATTACACATAGTAAGAGCGTTATTCATATATGTAGCGAGACATCGTCATCCTATCTACAATAGCAGATGAAACCGGGGAAGATAGTTAGTAAAAACATCTATATGAAACAAAAAAACCTCCAAAATTAAATCGGAACGCAATCCCCTCGCGGTGTTCAACTTAAGATAAATTGCGAAATTGCGCGTAAAAGTCGATCGTTTCGGCGAATTAAAATGGTCAAGGTGCTCAGAAGGTTATTCGACAGTTTAGCCGTGACATTGAAAATTTGTTGGTAAACAATGAAGGTACTTCTTTCCTTTGCATTTTTTATATTGTCTCATTGGGTTTTTTGCAATGTGACATAATACAACGTAAAAACCCAATGAGACATACATACACACACACACACACATCCAGCGTGGGATGAGTCTTTGTCGGGGCCCGAGGCTTGGATATCTTGGCCTTAAGAGGGAGGGCTTTTTGTGGGTGCAAAAATGATCTTCAGGCCCTAAAGCCTTGAAGGGGCCCAGAGTGCAGCCCCCCTAAGCCCCTACCTGGATGCGGGGCTGCACTCATCACTGTTTCCCAACTGGGTAGGTAGAGAGTACAGAGAGTACATATCACGATCCTTACCCACTTGGCTTGCTTCCTCCACAATGTGCAAATGAGGATAATGTGATCGCCAGTATTAGTAGTAGCTGTACCGCGCGGTTTCACCTGCGTAAAATGTATCCCAAGGCAAGTATTCAGAGAGAAGAGTCAAAGTTCTGTTTGGGCTGTATAATGAAGCTGTATTGGGCTTCCTGCAGCATTAAGTCACTGTCAAATCGAACATGTCGAAGGCAGCAGCTGTCACTGTCATTATGATACAGCGTAGACAGAGAATTGTATTCTCTGTCTACGTGATACAGACTATAGCTGTGTTCCAAAATTTACTGTTACTACTAATCCATTGTCAAAATTCTAGCCGCAGTATTTGACATCTGTAAATGTTCTGAGCAGTATTCGCAGGGATTTTTGGAACGTACTCTGCATACGAGTGTGTATCTAATAATAACATTTTTAATATGTAAAGCTGTAGTATGCTGTATGTACTTAGCGGTCCAAGCCCTGGGAGCAAATATGTGTACCGCAGCGTCGGCGGCTTCTCCACACTTATAAAATATACATGGCCACGTTTCTTTGTTTAATTTAAGCCGTGTTCACATTGTTTAACGCAGTAAGACGTACGCGCCTGTGTTACCAACTGTGTGTTCGGTCTCACAAACGCTTTGGATGTGGACAAAGTAAAAGTACCGTTGTCGTTTGAATTGCAACGCCACGGACGAAATGCATGTCCTTTGGTAACTGTATTAAACATGGTGTGTTAATTTAGACGTAGAGTAGCGGCAAGAAAGACGTTATGAAAGAGCCATTTACATTATTTCAGTAATATCGGATTTTTTAGGAAATTTATTATTAAGTGACAGTACTGATGACCGTGATGACCAACGGAAACTGATACATCGACAAAAAATATACTTGCATTTTAATGCATATGTTTTCCTACACTTACTAAACTGGCTAGTTAATCGCAATTCTCATCTATTAGTTGTAGTCTGGCACCGAAGGTGTGTTCGATAATAAAAAAACAGGAGGAGCTATAAGAATAACCTTATGTCATCTCTATCAATTACTAGCTCACTCTACGTTCTAAAACTTTTAATTATAATGCTAGCTACCAGTCGAAACTGTATTTTACATCGTAACAAGAAGAACAGATAATTCGCCAGTTCCCTGAGCTCCATACTTCATGACGCTTACGCAATTATCTTGCGTCCTACGCATTCATAACTTGCTTCCAAACACGCCTCCATACATCAATATAGATACCGTATCCATTAAAATGCTGTTTTCCTTACCCTATAAGAGCCACTAGGGCAGGAAAATACCAATTTCTTACGGATAAAATACACGTTTATACACATTTTATCGTAGGTAACGGAAATTTGTATGCAAAGGCGTATACGGGTGTTATTGGCATTTTCGAGATATGTTCAATTTTGACATAAATCGAGTTTCGGAATCGGAAGGACTCCACTTGTTATTCACGGCGGGCGCTCGCGAAGTTCCCGGTATACGTATCTGGAATACTTGTGTACGCAGTACGCGCGCCGCGCGCACGAACCGTCCCATTTCGGCTGCTGGCAGCGTTTATTAATACCCAATGGGTAGGACGTTTCTCGTCCCTATAGTTATCTTAACTATAATGTGGTTGTATTACAATGTAGATATGACTATTGTGTAGGCAGTGGTACACGATTTGGCGTAGTAAAATTCACGGCGAACCTTTCATCCAATATAAAGCAACTCAGTCCGTGAATAATAGGGATATTTTTGTGCTCACAGTCCCTTCTGACCTGGGACGCCTCTGGTCGGGTCCATTTTTCTATTAGCCACAATCTTTATAGTCCTCTATTCGTCTCTGCCTGCGCATTCCTTAGCCCGGAGCCCTTGGCAATTTGCCATCTTGCCTCCCTAAAGTTACGCCATTAAATGTCTGTTTCACAGCGATAGCCGAGGTAAAACACAGTCAGGGCAAGAGTAAGGAGAACGTAATTTTTATATAAAATTTTATGGATTCTTTATTGCGTTACTCATTTTATTGACTTAATTTTTTCACCTATTTATTTTGAGGCAACATTGGATTTGGATTGGATTAACATATTAATGTTACAGTGCACTGTAAGACATTATTACAATAGCAAAGTGAGAAGATTATTGCGGGTAATCCAAAACAACTGAAGATTAAGCGTAGATGCAATTTTTTTTGGGGCTCACAGGCCTCATTGACACAGATAACTTCAGACTCCGGGATAATCGGAGCAATAAAATACCCCCAACAGTATTTTTCAACCCGGTCCTCTTACCCGACTCAATCTGCTACGCAAGCTACTAGACACAGAGTCATCAAAGATAACAGTAATACAAAAACAATCGCACAAACTTCCTGGTAGCTTGATAAGCGGGACAAACAAACCCTTGTTGGTATCGGCGCGTCCGCCGACCACACGTGGGGTCGCGCGGGGGCTCACACCACGCGAGCTAATCGGAGGCTCTCGGGTTACACGAGCTCATCGCAACGTGCCGTCGACAGCCACACACGACCTCGCTGATTCATAATCAACAATTGTCGAGTATTATTACTAGCTGCGCCCCGCGGTTTCACCCGCGTAAATTTCGATTCCGTGGAAAATAGAAAATCATGCCATGGCATCACATAAAAACATTATTTTGGGGTAAAAACTATCCTGTGTTAATCCAAGTTACACTCTATGTGTGTGCCAAACTTCATGAAAATTGGCTCAGCAGTTTTTGCGTGAAGGAGTAACAAACAAACATACAAACTTTCGCATCCTACTAATTTATATAAATGCGGGTGAAACCGCGAGGCGCATTACACATGCTCGTCTCTTGCTCACATGTTATTGCCTCGAACACTTAGCAGCCGGATGCCCATGATGGGGATGGGGTGGCAGAGGTCAAAACTCAATACATATTCATAATCATTAACCGTGCGGATGTTATTGGGCGTCTGTAGCCATAATTGACTTATACTTCCCCCTACGATACAAGAATGTATTAGATTATTTCATGTTCCTAAGGGGGCTCTACGAAATCTATTTCCTACTAATATTATAAATGCGAAAGTTTGTAAAGAATGTTTGTTACTCTTTCACACAAAATCTACTAAACGGATTTTCATGAAACTTTACAGTAATATAGCTTTCATATCAGAATAACATAATAAGTTAAAAATTTGCATCATTTTTGAAGTTCGAAATCCTCGCAGGCGAAGCCGCGGGCGGAAGCTTATTAAATAATAAAACTCGGAAGGTCGAAAATGGTCTAAAAAATAAATTTTACAGACGTAACGCCCAATTTAATATTTAACCTTTTAAATATGGAAATTAGGACATCGACGCGGCATACAAAACCCGGCAGAAACCCACTGACAACCTATATCGTGGGAGAGCTTACGCAACACACCGCAAAAGCAGCTTTAAATGGCGATTACGTGTGAGAAACACTCACCTTTACACCAGATGGTCGGCAATTAGGACGGGTATACAGGTCAACTTATAACGACGATCGCATGAGTTGTTGGAGCGAAACGATTGCCAAATCGCAATTAAAAAGTTGGAATATTCCAAATATAAATCAGATTCGAAATTTGAAAACAATTTATTTTGTAATTAAAGTTACTGGCTGGAATCCAAACGTTGATAAAAAAGAAAACATTTTTACGGTATCACATTTACGGGATACACTTATTCGCACCTGTAATACAACTTTCTGATATACTGCCATCTTTGCCCGGCTATAAAAAAATAAAGCTGTTTCCTGTTCCATATTTGAACTTTGATTAAACCCCGTATATCCCGCGCCATATTTGATGTTTAATAAAAGTGCGTAAAGCCCACGTAGCTACGCTCACGTACGTTATCTATATTGTTTACGTTGTGAGGCAAGGTTCGTTGACCCGGTCGCGGATGATGGAGCACTGCAACAGGTGTCCTAATGCATTATTATCACTTATCTTTAACACTGATAGTGCGAACGCTATCTAAGTTATATATCATGCTTAAAGAAATTTCACAACTTAGATGTTACTTAGGCGATGTATCTTGATAGAGAAATTGTTAATTACTGTGAGAAGGCCGCTCTTTTTCATCACAGTATTTATAAAGGATTTAATTAAAAATAAATGTTTATAGTGAATGGGTTACTAAGTAGGTATACCTACTGATCTATTTTGCGATAAATATGTGTGTGATCACTAACGTAAAGTGTAGTGTCGTCGTAAAGTTTAAGTACATATTATTTCATTAGGTACTTCAATTATATAATTCTTGAAATTTATGGTGCATTTTAATAAAATTAGTTAATTTCTTTATTTATATACGTTGCAAGGACCTTAAATGCTTCTTTTCACACAGAATATCACAGTACATCCAGTGGCTATGCTATAAATTCACCGGATAGGGCCTTATCGAAAATTAAGAAGCTTTTTTTTACTAAATGTGTAATAGTAGTTGGAATTCTCTCCTCTGGGGCCCCTTCCGGCTGGGGTCCCGTGGCATTTTGCCGACTTGCCACCCTGTAGTGACGTCACTGAGTACAGCCATCATTTATCAATATCCTGATTGTTAAAGGGCGAGGAGGTTAACACGCAGTCACGCAGTTTTTGACGACTAGCAATTACTAGAGACGCATAATTGTGATGTAGACGTGTTGTATCCTTCCCTCTTCCATCCGAAGTCACAAACCGCCTAAAAACTCTCTGAACGGAACTCAACTGATAGTGCTTTGTCAATTTAACCGCAATGCATGGTACGACCGCTTACAAAATTATTATTAGCTTTTAAATTTAAATTATTATTAGATGAGCAAAACTGAGGAAGTTACATGTCTCCTTGTATTCTTCTTTTTTTCTTAACCCTTAAAACCGGTGTATTTAAATATTGTCTGATATATAAACAGTACTGTAGTGGGACGCATATTTGTCATTTAAGTAGATAAATTAAATTTATATTTTTTTTATTGTATAAGGTGCAAATGAGCAATCGGAGCCATTTTGATGACTACCGACGCCCATAGACATCCGTATAGAGATAAACAGATGCGTGACTCTCCTTCCTCCTCCCACCTCCAAGGGCCACCGGATACTTACACACCGCACGAAACGCGACAGCGTAGCTGTCACTTTACGCCGGTCTCGTGTATTCGAGAGGTACCTTCCGGTCGTGCTTGCCCAATTCGGCTATATGCAAATATGCAGAGTGGCAATACAAGAGGTATACCTACCAAGTAGGTACCTGAAATAATATACTCGTACAATTAACAAGAAATGCAGTAAAGCTTAATGGTAGAGCGCGGAGCCTGTAAAATAAATATATGACTACAATATCGGGTGTGTTCCGAAATTGTAATCAACAGAAGTACTCTTCGGGGGCTGCGGCGAGATCACACAACGAAATAATCTCGTTCTATTTGAAAATTGCTCCCCCTCGAAGCAACATACGTTTGAATTTATTTCAATTTCGTCACATCGTTACATTGCCTGAGAAAAAGTCGATATTTTGTAAAACATTGTATAATTACATCTTCTCTATATCTACATGTATATTTTTTTGTGTGCGTGTATGTCACTGAAATCCTCTCGGTCCTGTCGGACCGATTCTGAGGATTGTTTTTGTGCGTGTTGAAGGGGATTTGATAATGGCCTAGATTCACAAATCAACCCGGCAGATGGCGCTGCAGTGACGCGAATGAAACCACTGGCACAGTTAGTATCTAGGTATATAAATTTCTATTGTCATATTTTACCAGGCATCGAACGGGGGTGCGTAGGGGACGCAACTTAGCGCGCCTCCGTGCTCGTNNNNAACCGCCTGTTCGCCGAGACCAGCTGAGGATCCTGAAGCCTGCAGACTTAGCGTGACACTACCTCTTTATATTTAAGCTTTATCTACACTTATTACACTTCAGTTTATTGTATACGTACAGAAAAATGGGTAGTGTAATGAGACTTAAGGTGTTCGCACATTATAACGACTCAACGCGGACTCCACTCCAACTCTACTCCAACTCTACTCCAACTCTACTACAACTCTACTCCGACTCCACACCAACTCAACTCGACGTATGACATTCGAATGTAAGCTTTATGCAGTGTTTTTTAAGAGCAAATTAGGCGAACGCGTTAGCAACACGTTGGCCACGCGTCGTCCACTTATTAACAACTTACAATGTTGACTAATTCGCTCTTGATAAACGCAACATAAAACCTATATTTAAATGCCATACGTCAAGTTGACTTGAAGAGGAGACGGCGTCGAGTTGATGTAATGTGCGAACACCTTAAAACGTGATACCGTCATTATGTGCTTCTTTCACAACTAACATTAAAACCTCATGTAGCCACATAAAAGTATAAAAAAATTAATACATTGAGCTGACGTGAGTATAAAGGGTCCCAACACATTAGAGCAGATGACTCGCCACATTTTCTTCCATTCGATACGACGGAATTAGCTTTATTAATGGCTATACGTTATATGAAATTTGACTTGCAAAATACTACGTTACTGATCAAAGAACATTTTTAGTTATGACATAAATGCAACTATCATCTATGTAACATATAATAAAATCGTAGGAAAGTCAAAACTGTGAATTGAATATTTTTGTTAAAAATACTTGGGTCTTGATCTACAATCGATATCGAATCAAAAATATATTTTTTGTCTATTTGTCTGTATGTATGTCCAGATAGATCTACAACCGATATCGAATCAAAAATATATTTTTTGTCTATTTGTCTGTATGTATGTCCAGATAGATACAGACATCAGCTAAGCTTATTTACTTCGTCTTTCCCTCTGTCATTTTTTTCAATTACTCATACATCAATCGATTTCAATACAATCAATCAATACAGGTAAATATGATTTGAAAGACAATAAAATCTTGTTTTCTCGAAGTATATTTATTGATGTTATACAAACATAATGTTATGAAATGAAGTCTAATCGGATTACGTAATGTAAAACAACAGTTCATTTTCCTTTGTTTAAATTCATCATAAAATATGCTTTTCCTTTATTTTCGTATCCAGCCGTATCATCACATTTAGCATGAGCATGAAATCTTTATATCCTATACTATCTTATTATTTAATATTATGAATGCGAAATTTTGTAAGTTTGTTTGTTTGTTACTCCTTCACGCGTTTTTATCCCAAAAAATGTTCCTATGGGATGCCTTGGGATGATTTTCCACGGGATCGAAATTTACGCGAGTGAAACCGCGGGGCGCAGCTAGTTAATATTATAAATGCGAAAGTTTGTATGTTTGTTTGTTACTTCTTCACCCAAAAATTGCTGAACCAACTTTCATGAAATTTGGAAATTTGGCACATACATAGAGTGTAACTAGGATTAACACATAAGATAGTTTTTATCCCGAAAAAATGTTCCTATGGGATGACATGGGATGATTTTCCACGGGATCGAACGATCGGGATCGACATGGGATGATTTACGCGGGGGAAACTGCGGGCACCAGCTAGTTTATATATATATATATATATAGCTAGTATATTAATAAAAACCTGTAACCCTAACGCCGTGGTACAGGGCTGGGATGAGCGGAGCATGTTGCGCCAGGGTTCACGGGTTCGAATTCCGCCTAGAGCTCACAGATGTTTAACTATGTATTATATTATGTATTTGTATAATGAAAATCTTAAATATATGAAATTTCTTAAATTTATAAAACATCAAATATATAAATATATTAGTACCCGTATCACAAGTCCTTACGGTACTTAGCACGGGGCTAGGCTAACATAGTGTGTATGTCCGCAGATAATACTATTATTATTATTATTATAAAAGCACTTTGCTCGTGAAGCGAGTCATAGACACAAATTGTTCAAACAAAAGTTTAGCTTGAATGACAAAACAAACAAATGCATGCGTCGGTCACAAAGGGCCCAGTAATGGAGCCTCGTTTGCCTGCGATTGGTTCCAGGTGGGGAACAAAAGGTCTTGCTACGCTCCTGTTAACCCTTGAACACTTTCCCACTGCGTTGAAAAGGAAGTCACGGTCTGAAGTTCATTGCCCCGTGTATCTTAATGATATTACCAACAAATAAGAAGAGAAAAGAAGGAACACTCGTGGAGCAAATATTTAATACTAGCTGCGCCCCGCGGTTTCACCTGCGTAAATTTCGATCCCGTGGAAGATAGAAAATCACCCCATGGCATCCCATAGAAACATTTTTTCGGGACGAATACTATCCTATGTGTTAATCCAAGTTACCCTCTATGTGTGTGCCAAATTTCATGAAAATCAGTTTAGCAGTTTTTGCGTGAAGGAGTAACAAACAAACATACGAACCTTCGCGTTTATAATATTAATAAGATAACGTCGTGAATAACCTAGACAGTTTATATTGCATACATATTCTACACCTATTGACATAATAGTGCACAACAAATTTTGATGTTGTTTTTAAGCCTATGTTTAACCTACAATGTTAGTTGCACCTTGTGTAGATCTCATTTTGCAAGCGTAATTTAACCAACTTCTTAGAATCTAATTGAATCTAAATTTAAAAAAAAAGCTGTCATATCCGGCATAGGTAGATACAGAGACCAGACTATTAACAAAATATAAAAAAAATTGCATAAAAAGTGCTCTTTTAAATTCAAACTATCTTATGTCCAAATGACACAAAACCAGTAAGCAAATTCGGATTTAATAATAAAATAATTCCTTCAACTTCGAATACACTGACCGTAAGCGAATCTTTTTTGTAGATAAAAAAATAATATCGTTGTGGTAATGAATTTGAGTATTATCTGAGTTTACTTGTTGTATGCGCACCATAGTATTTCGATTCACTATATTTTTGTAAAATAATGAAATTTATTGCCAATCAAAATATTAGCTTTTTACTCATCTTTTTCACGTAATTATCAACTGTACCAAATTCCAAATTCCTCCATTCGCGCTATTCTTCTATTAGACCTCTGGCGTTACGGATGTCTGTGGGCGTTGCTCTTCACTTTACATCAGGTGACCTAACTGCTCGATTGCCTTCTATGCTATAAAAAAAAAGAGGGTAGGGCTTTTTACTAATCAAAATAAGGGCGACAACACACAAGACTTTTAGACGTGGTGACCGGCGACTTTGCGACTGCATCGATGCAGTCTCATGGTTTTTTTTTTATGATAGGGATATTGAGGGCAAACGAGCAGCCGGAGCCATTTTCAAGACTATCGACGCCCACAAACACCCGCATAGAGACTATACAGATGCGCTGCCCTCCTTTCTCCTCCCAACTCCATGGGCCACCGGCTACTTACACACCACACGAAACGCGACAGCACAGCTGTCACTTTACGCCAGTCTCGTGTAAGCGAGAGGTACCTCCCCGGTCGTGCCGGCCCAATTCGACTGCATGCAAGTATGCAGTGTGGCACTACCTCTTACCAAACCTCTTTCTCTCGACTCTCTGCGACCGGTCGCAGTAGAGCAGTGCGACAGTCGTTCGACAGTCTTGCGAAAGTCGCGCCACTGTATCGCGATCTTGCGACTGCATTTAAAAGTTAATTAACATACATTAGCGACTAGATAGCCGCGTCTGGCGTCTTGAATTGTGCGCTCCCCGCGTCTAGTCGCTGTGTTCAACTTTAAAAAACGACTAAATCGCCGGTTACCGCGTCTAAAATTCTCATGTGTGCTGTCATATGCCTAAAATGTGCCAACATACAATAAAGACAATGAAGAGTACAGTGCTTTTATTAAGATCCTTGAATCACTCTCGTAGAATGCACAGATAACATTACTAGCTAGTAGCTAGGTAGAGTAAAATTAGTTTATGATCTAGACAAAGATTATGTGTTTCTGGTAAACGTACTCGAAGGTACCAGGACGTCCTCCGGCTGATGATGATGAATATTAATATATTATGAACATGACTGTATTTTTCTTTGTGTGAACTGTCAAATACAATTTGGGCGAAACGACACCTAGTAACAGTCTAAAAAATAGAAAGTGTCGTTTCGCACAATTTGGGCAAAATTTTTGTGCGAAACGCCACCTAACCCGGAATTGGGTTATATGTCCACGTCAGAGCATTAAAATGATTAAATATCCATGGACTTAGAGTTTACAAATAGAATGACAGCAAAACGGACAAGGATTAGTATCCAATTGATTCACCCAGGTTTTCTTTGATGCCCCCCCAAGATGCTGCCACCTTGTCGTGCTGGGGGCGCTTGCGTGTCTCTGTTATCCCCAAGGGTGTGCTGGATAGGTCTACCCATACCGAAAAGGTTTGGGGCGAAAGGCCAGACAAAGAGCAGCTCAGCTGGAGGGTCGTCCACCGGTCCCTTTGAATTAGCAGATGGCGACGTCGAATGGGATAACTGGCGGGTCCGATTTCGGACATATCCTGTTTCGGGATCCTGTTGCTTTTAGATCTAGGACCCTATAAACAAAGCGGCTGAAGGCAGGGGTTTAGTCGGTAGGCGCAACACAATTGCCAGGCCCGACACTGTACCTGGTTGAGCCACCCGGGTTCCTGGGTAATGTACGTAAAGGTATTCCTCTGCGTTACCAAAAATAAGGTTTTCTTTGATGAATGCATTGAACTGAGAACAAATGCATTGAATCTATATTACGTGATCTGTATATTTCTCGCAGAAATGAGGCTGTAATCTTAGCTCAAGCTTACCTCTTGCAGAAATGAGGCTTTAATCTTAGCTCAGGCTCACTTCTCGCAGAAATGAGGCTCTAATCTTAGCTCAGGCTTACCTCCTGAAGAAATAAGGCTCTAATCTTAGCTCAGGCTTACCTCTTGCAGAAATGAGGCTCTAATCTTAGCTCAGGCTTACCTCTTGCAGAAATGAGGCTCTAATCTTAGCTCAGGCTTACCTCTTGCAGAAATGCGGCTCTAATCTTAGCTCCGGTTTTCCTCTCGCAGAAATTGAGCTCTAATCTTAGCTCAATGTGGCCTCTCTCTTAGGCTCTAGTCTTAGCTATCCTTCAACATGAAAGCAGTTCAATAAACATGCAGAATATTGATGATTCCGCTGAATTCGTATTGTAAACAAGAAAGCAATAATGTGTTATTGCCAATAAAATAAAAGCTTGTAAAAAGGCGATAACTTGGACGTGTGGTAAAATAATAATTGATTATTAACACGTGTAATAAATTGATCCAATATTAAGATCATAAATATTTTTTACGAGTAACATTTTATGTCTCTTTCTCTGAAAAAGCTCTTTCAAGAGATAAATTTATGTTTGGTGGTACGTCTAAATGGAATTTCACTTTATATAGTATTCTCTATATAGCGTTGGTAACTGTGTTGATTAAGGCTGACGTTAAAAAAAATAACACTAAGCTTCACCAACCATCAGTGCACTATTGCGTTGTGTTTTTTTGTCGCTTTGATGCCAAGTGTCTGTTATGTTATGTAATTAACAACATCTAAAGATTTTTACAACATGAGAGGACAAAATATGAGCAAACACAGTCATTCTTGATAGCATTATTAATAAACATAGAATATTTTAAGTTTTAAACTACAATCTATCGAATTCCTAATTATTAAATACAAACAATAAGGAATTTGACAGATTCTAGTTTAATACTTGGAGTAAAGTTAATCTATGTTTACTAATAACGCCAAAACGGCTAAACGGATTTTGGAAAATTTTAACCATTTGTCGAGAAAATTCTCGGTCAGATAAAAATCCCTTATAGACACAATTTGAGAGAGTTTTATGGCTTATAATCCTGTAGTGGAAGTTTTATATCTGCTGCTGCTCCTGATGATGAGGATTTTTAATACCTGGTTAATACTAAGGTTTCTATTAAAATATATATATTAATTTGAGCATAATGCAGTGAGCTTAATGTGGTCTTTGGGCCTCTCTGCGTTGCAGCCTAGGCTAGGCCCCCTTTGTAATAAAATACCATAACAACAACACAACACGCCAGCGCAAACATTAAAACCAAGAACGAAGAGCCACGCGACCTCACACATGGGTCACACACGTTCCCCCGCACGGACCTTTTCCGTTTTATCAGACGGAAGTTGACTCAAAGCCTGCGTCACGGTGATACGCGCCGTACCACGTTCGTTCGGCACAATGTTATTATAATTATATTCAGTATGTGTGGCCATTCACTGAGATGCAGACGACATCCGGCTCGGTTTGGATGCGAATAACAACCAAAATGCTATATGAGCAGACATCATATTTTAAGGTTAAGAGTAATATGATGATGAAGAATGGCGAAGAAGAAGATGATGATAATGATAATTAAGATGATGAGGTAGTGCCAAGCTGCGTGCATTGCATGTAGCCGAATTGAGCCGGCACGACCGGGGAGGTACCTCTCGCTTACACGAGTCCGGCGTAAAGTGTCAGCTTGCTGTCGCGTTTCGTGTGGTGTGTAAGTAGCCGGTGGCCCCATGAGGGGGAATGGGGGAAACGCATCTGTGTCTAAGCTATGCGGATGTCTATGGGCGTCAGTAGTCATGAAAATGGCTCCGTCTGCTCGTTTGCCCCTTTGTACTATAAAAAAAAGTTTCATGTTTTTTACACGATACCTGCGTGACAGCTTTGTTGTAGCGTTACGGGCGGTGTGTAAGTAGCTGGTGAACCATAGAGTGGGGAGGAAGAAGGAGGGAAACGCATCTCTGTAACCTCTATGCGGATGTCTATGTGCGGCGGTTGTCATGAAAATGCCTTAGACTGCTCATTTCGCGTATTTCTTATACGACAAAAAAATCGGACAAAGTATGCGAACATGCTACTGCAAAAATGATATCTAGGACCGGATTAAGAACATTCTTTCACTAGCGGAAATGTTACAACAAACATTATTTAGGAGACAGGCGTGCATACTGCATAGGCTTTATTTAATTACGATTTTTATTAATTTTTGTTTTTTTGTCTTCTTTTTTTTTTCCTACTAAGAATGTGTAAGTTTATTTATCTTGTCTATCTATTATGGAGTACTGTGTAACGGGTGATTTTTTCCTGCTTAAATTTAAAAAAAAAAAGAAGACTCGTTATGAAGTGTCAATCTGTGACATGTCTTTCCGCCTTGGTCTCGAAGATGGCGGCTGACGTGTTTTTGGTGGTGCATCGCACGAGACAGGACTCAGTCGGAGTGACCTGAGTTATTATTATCATTTATAATTAAATTATTAAATAATTATATAGCAAGTGGCCATATATTGAAAAGGAGTTAATCTCCTTTTAAGTATCCGTTAAAACTACTCCAAATTTCCCGTTTAAAACTCTTTTAAGAACCTGACAAAAACAATTCAAATTATAAAATATACATACCGTGAAAGATTCCACGATGATAAATTAAGTTTATACAATCCCCGAGGCTTCTAAGGGATAATGATCTTTGGATAGGTGACTTACTAGTTCCAACATCACCATCTTTATAAGGAATGATACTGGATTTGAATATTATAAATGAATAATATAATTATTGAACATCTTAAGAAGTAAAACCCTTGTTCGAGTTGTTCCTTTTTACTACTTCTACAGCTGAGTGGACAATTACCTTATTAATAGATTTTAGTTTAACTGCTTATATAAGTAAATAGCAAATCGATATTATACCTTCGTAAACGCTTGTATTTGAAACTGTCCCAAACATAATTTAAGAGATCCGAACCAACTAACCCACGACCTGAGATAAAAATTAGTTTAAGTTGAAACCGTTGTGTATTTTTAATTACTCAATATACGGTCAAACTATAGTTTTGTTTCACTTATACCTCTCTCTAATTATCTTCATATAACCTTAATTACCTCCAACTTAACTTAAATACTCTTAAAGTAACATTGATTCTAATAAATATTGAATATAAAGGTAAAAACAATTCAATTATCTTAAGTAACTAACCACTATAGATAATTGTAACTGTAACAACTGAATAAAAGTTTTTTGATTCAATTATAAATCAAAAATAGATATAATACAGGTGAAACCACGGCGCACAGCCAGTTTGGTATAAAAATAGAAAATAATTGATCGCTAACGTATAAAATTCGGTACAAAAACAGATATTCAAAACCGTTTCGTACAAATAATTGAGGAATTTGATCATTTACATAGCTGCACGTAACCGCCACATCCTACTATTAGTGGCGGGTTTTCTTTTTGTTTTTGTTTACTTTACTCGCTTGTAAGGACTGTTATTACATGGTAGAGACGAGAGGCTGAATACTAAAAGTAAAAGTAAGTGGCCAGTATTTTAGCTCCTTCTTTTCGACCCTTCGATGGGACACCTGAAACTAATAAACTACTGAAACCACGACAGTATTTGTCTTTTTACTAAATTTATTTTCTGTCTTTAACGACGATATGGCTAAAACAAGAGCAGTTTTAGTTTATCTCCTAAACGCGTGCGTACTAACTACGGTTACGGCTTACAAATTACGGTTCTGTCGTTGAACCGCTCCGGCCGAGTTTCGGTTACAGCGGGTAGTCTCGATGGAGCCAACTCAATTAGACGGGACACACTGCGGAATATTCTACGCAGTCACATCTGCACATTCATCCGTACCATACTATGAAGGGAGGTAATGTTTGTAAATTTGTTACTTTGTAGGCAGTAATCTTTGGAATAAAATAAACCGACATATCCGATATTATTTTAATGAAAGACATAATAAAGAAAAAATAATATAATAAATATATATAAAAATAATAAAAAATAAATAATAATAAAAAAAAATTCATTAATAGATTATAATTATGTAGATGAAAACTACATCATTCAGGAGTAAAATAAAACATTTTTTATGACTGAACGAAGTGGGCAGTTTATTAGATGTAGTATGTATTCTTATAAATGACCATATTTATTTTATCATTAAATTAGATGTTGATATAACTTCAACGAAATTAAGAAAACGATGAATCTTGTACATTCACCCCATAGTAAGATGTGACAAAGACACCAAATAAAACTTTAACCAAAAGGTAGTGCCATGCTGCATTTTAGCCGCATTGGATCGACCCTACCGGGGACCCGGTGCCCTCCTCCCACATGATATCGTCGCAAAATGACAATTACACTGTCGCGCTTCGTACCTCTCAGTGCTTCTTCATTCGACTTTAGAACTAAAATTTTGGCTCTATATTAATACCTATGGCTCCGCCCCACGGTTTCATCCGGGTAAATTTGGATCCCGTGGAAAATAGAAATTCATGCTATGGCATCCCATAGGAACATTTTTTCGGGATAAAAACTATCCTGTGTTAATCCAAGTTACTCTCTATGCGTGTGTCAAATTTTATGAAAATCGGTTCAGCAGTTTTTGCGTGAAGGAGTAGCAAACAAACATACAAACTTTCGCATTTATAATATTGATAAGATTATTATGTATATCTGTTCAAGTTTTTGAAAAAATAATAAACACAAATGCATTCCAAGATGCGATTACGTAAGATTGCCATTGATGTTTTGTTTTGAATACTGGAGTAATGAAAATCGGATGGTAGAGACACATTGAGGGTAACCTCTATGTGTGAGCCAAATGTCATGAAAAACGATTTACAAACTTTCGCATTTATAAGTAAGATAGTAGGATAATAAATTACTTATAAGTTTGTGTTAGCCATCGTAGACGTCTCCACATTTACAATTACACACTTTATACCCACCCGTAGAGCCATCAAATGCGAATCGGCCATCAAAACCAAAATTAATTGTCAATTTATCTGTAGCTAATTCGGCTACTGTTGGCCTCCGCTCGCCCACGCTGTGTCGAATCAGACATTCGTGTCACAGGCACAGCGAAATGTAAAACAAAGCTCCCATTATTACTTTACACCGTTAAACCATCGAGGTGATGCGACCGAATTATAATTTGATTAGCTAAAAATTGGAAGGGCTCACTGTAATAATGGTGAAAGAGGAACGTCGGTTTTTAGATATTTTTATTACAGATATCTATATAAATGGCAAAACTGACTGATCCATATATTAACGCACAACCAAGACTACTGTACTTAGATACTGGAAATTTGGGACAAGGGTTTAGTTCATGATGCAAGTGTTTCCGGACTGATACGACCTAGCTATCGTTAAGAAAAGAGCTTATTCTTTTCTCAATGGTAGGCATCGCACCTGATATACCTCTGGTGTTACGTATGTCTGTGGGCGTTGGTGATCCATTTACATCAGGTGATCCAACTGCTCGTTTGCTTCCTATGATATGATAAAAATAAACTAAGACTCTTAGAAACTTAATACCCAAGGAGCTGAAATGGGAGAGTGAATTTTATATGAAATTTTCTCATTACTGACTTAGAAGTATGAAATATATTTTGATTACAATTGAAAAGTAATAGGTGAAATGGACAAAATGAATGATTTATGCACTTTATTGCAATAAGTTTAAAGTTTATTTTTATTTGCGTTAATAAAATCCTCTCCGCTGCGCTCCGTTCTGTCTGCGCTGTCCCTTAGACGCTTTTCAGACGCTGAATGCAGCGACTAGACGCGGGGGACGACGTCAAATAACGTCTAAATGCGTCGTACGGTATGTGTATATGTGTATATCTGTATTTGTATGAATTAATTTATATGAAGCTTTTACAACTTGGCTCAACTTCTCCTTGAACTCAAATATTTCACAAGATTGCCTGGAGCAAATTACTGTTTGACTTGAAAGGTAGCCTTTGTGTATCTTAATTTAGGTAAATTGGTTTCTTTTGAAATGTTTTCTTTTTATGTGTTTATGTAATGTGTACAATAAATAATATTTGATTTAATAACACACGTGTAGTTAGACTATCGCGATGTAAGCAATCGAATATAAATAAAACAACTAAAATAATAGTAATAATAGTAACTATAATTATTTAGTTAAGCAATATAAGATAATATTTATTTAAACTGTATTCATTAAAAATTAATTACAAAATAATACATTATAGGCTGTTTAGTAATAACGTATTTCCGTAAAATACCATAATAATAATAATATGAAGACATAAATATCAGTGGAACAGGTATAAATAATGTGGAACGTACAAAAAGTGTATCCGAGTACGCACTTTTTACGACAAACTACTTTCGCAGAGGTAACTGTTTATGAGTGTTCATTTTTGCTACTTTCATACCTTACCAGGACTAAAGGCCCAGCGTTGGCTCTAACGCTAAACCTGTACCCATTAGCGAGTGGCTAGCCGCAAAAACAACAGGGAACGAATCGGGAATGCGTCCTGAATCGAACTATGGATTTATGTTGCCTCAACACCGACAAGTACCCCACTAATGGAGAAAATGTGTTCCGAAATGTTCAACTTTAAGTACAGAAAAGTACAATCAAATTTGAACGCAAAGGATTCTTATATAATTTGCACGAATATAGAGAAAATGTGTTCCGTAATGTTCAAGTTAATTTTAAATACAGAAACGTACAATTAAATTTAAACAAAAATGATTTTTTGGTCATTTTATTAATAATTAAGTTGGTATATTTCGCTGTAACATTCAATTACTCTGCTAGCTATTACATCACTAGCAAGCTAGTGATGTACTAGCTTGCTTGTCAAAATATTGACACATTAGAATTGAATTCGAATGATTTGAGTAGAAATGAAAAACAATAACACACTTTAAACAATACTGTTGCGTAATTTTGTAATAATCTCGAAAATGTTCAATTCATAAAAAATGAGGTGGTACGTACGTATGTACAATAATGATAACCACGTGCATTGATGATTCACAAATATTGCAATATTGATGTAAGACGCAGGTGTTCTGTCAATGGAGATACTAAGTATTGCAGTGCGATAATTTTGTAACTGTTAGATAAAATATTCGTGATGTTCTTATATTTAATTTTATGAGTAAAATGAAACTGGAATCTCACGATAGGAAATTATAAGTTATTAAAACGCTAGGGCTAAGGCATATTTTGTAACCACTGTTAGATAAAGTATTAGTGATTCGCGTATTTCTTTACGATTAAAAAGTAACCACTTGGAACCTCACGAATTTTTAAGTTATTTTATGTCTAAATGCTGATTAGTAGTATTAGGCTGATTACCAAGGTGGCATCGGATACCTACATTGCATATGATACGCGCAAATATGAAAAATAAGATACAAAATCACGTTGTTGTGTTTAGCCCATATAAAGCACATATTCTAACGATAATAATTACTCCTGCGCAGGAATGTTCAATTGTAATTGATAGCCAACTGTCCTCCTGAGACATGGCAGCATAGTAATCAGTTGTCGTCGGGATTATTTGATGATGTACTCCTTGTAACGTGTGAGACGGACTCGTCTGCCAATTTCTAGCCACCTGTAAATCAGTAGTCAAATCTAATCGTTTTTTTAGAAAAGGATTCGTATCTGTTGACAAAGGAACATCGGATGTGTAATGCCTAACGTCGTCCGTAGCCAGTAAGAAGTAGTGCCACACTGCATGCTTGCATGCAGTCGAATTGGGCTGGCACGACAGGGGAGGTGTCTCTCGCTTACACGAGACCGGCGTAAAGTGACAGCTGTGCTGTCGTGTTTCGTGCGGTGTGTAAGTAACCGGTGGCCCATGGAGGTGGGAGGAGAAAGGAGGGCAGTGCATCTGTATAGCCTCTATGCGGATGTTTGTGGGCGTCGGTAGTCATGAAAATGGCTCCGACTGCTCGTTTGCCCTCCTATACCATATAAAAAAAAAGTATCCATCCGCATAATGATTGTTGCAGACGTTGCTCTCTTTTTTTTCTCCCCTCCAAGGGGCCAAGCTCACAAGTCGCACGCGACTCTAATCAGCATTTTTTTCTAGCCTAGGATACAAACGAGCAGTTGGGTCACCTGATGTAAAGTGATCACGAACGCCCACAGATATCCGTAACACCAGAGGTCTAACAGCGTTGCCGACCTTTGAGGAAAGAATTAGGTCTTTTCTTGAAGATCCCTAGGTCGCTATTACTTGTCGAGTATCCTATCGTGTCGACCCAACACGTCTGCAATGCAGTATGACACCTTTTTGAATCCCGCTGAGTTTGTTTCGCCGGTTCTTCTCAGGACAGGGCTAGGGTTGAACCGGTGGTAGATTTAATTGTTGACGTTCAAAAAGTAATTCCTGTAATTCTATTTTGAATAAAAAACTTTTCTTTCTTTCTTTCTTTACAAAAATCCATTACGTGTACCATTATCCCAAGTTTTCACGTTAAAATTACTTGATCATTGTCAGGAGATATATGTCTAGAGCTGGCAACACCGATATCCGACTCCATTAGGTAGCAAAATAGCACGTCTCAGCAAGGACCTCATTTACGATGGATTGCCATCCTATCGATCCGGTTCTATGGTTTAATTACGCGTTCCTGGACGCTAGCGCATTGTAATGTCTCTAAAAGTACATAGAATTTTATGGATGCCATCCATAATGCAAAAACGTATGACGACTTATTGGATGGCATCTGTTTGCTTACCAAATTAGTAACGCGAGTTTTTGTGGTGGAAATTCAATTATGAAATGTATATTCATGAGGTGAATGATGAGAATAGCTGCCAATTAACATTTCGCAGTTTGGTCACTTAGAAGTAACGAAACTGTATAAAAATGTTCAGGCACTCTTGAGTGTTTATTTAGAGGTTTTTGTAGCATGAAGCGAATTTTCACACAGGATTCGAGTATGGTTTGTTTGATGTTCCCTCTACCCGCATTTAAAATTTGGACTTGTCCGAGTTTACAATGAAAGTAACTCGGAGTAATCGAATTCAAAGTGTGGGTTACATGAAATAAATGTAATTTACTAATATTTCATAAAAAGGGATGCCAACATCAAATATATCTGTGATGAATTAAAATATTCAAGTTAAGGATGGCAATTTTGTGTAAGTATTGATATGAAATAAAAATGTACGTATTGTCAAAAGTAGTTACGTTGATGTTGAAATGCCAAAGTCGTAAACAAAAAATATAATTCTATTATGTAGCGCTTTTTGATATTCTATTTTTACACATCGCAGCTTAATTGGCCAGAAGTTACTGCGGCTAAAGAATTAATATCATTAATCGAGATAAGATATACTTAGTCGTTGAATTAATATTACTAACGTAGTAGTAACAACTCGCTGTACTGTGTAGTTTATATTTCAAGATGGACAAAGTTATATATTCCTACAAAATGCAATAAAAATAGGACAAATATTTTCAAAGATTAATCCTAGCAAACATCGTTAACAAGATTTGTATAAATAAGACAAATGCCTACATCCTAGACGTAATAACAACTTCATCAGTTTTACATTTTTAACGAAGTCCTAGAGCCCTCCTAACGGGCAGGAGTGATGATAATACACACTTGTAACACAGGCATTTAGTATGCACCATAATATGTCTCAGTGGAATCATTACGATGCGCTCATATGAAGAAACGCTATTTAGGGCAGGTTATGCGATGCGTTATGCGGCTTCGGCGAACGCCGATGTGAAACACTCCTTAAATATTATAATAATTCCGCTTATGCCTTGATGTTAGGTACAATAATTTGAATTATAACATCTTTAAATGAAATTGGGCTAAACAAGTATAGTATATAGGGGTTTTACATTCAGAAATATACATAATACAGCAGGGAATATAGCAAATATATAATGTCATAAAAGGTCTAGCTAATTAGGCTTTATTATATTACACATTTTTTCTAATAAAAAATAAACGAAAAGACGTGATTATTTCTAGATTTTTGTGTTTCTGATAGTCTGTCTGTTTACACGAATACTAAGCACATCTTTAGTACTTAAATGCATTACCACCCTACCATTGCCTTGGTGTCTGTACGTGTTGTAATAATGTTTAATCGCATATTAGATGACAAATAATTATTAAACAATATAAATCATACCTAATATTCGAATGCAATCGAGAGTTTGTTTGCTACGCTTTCGCTCTAAACCGCTGAACAAATATCGGAATTATTGGCACTTGGTACATTATAATAGAGAGATCTTATACTGCTGAATGGTAGTACTAATTAATATAGCTAAACGGCACTGCATCTGTCAAAGCTTTAATTAATAAAATTATTACTAAACAAGAACTTATTATCGTGTTATTTCGATGAGAATGGTAGTCGCCCACATATTGCATGTTTTCCATATTTTAATATCTGAGGTTTTGCGGTTTGGGAATAAGAAGCACATGCAGCCACATCACGGAGTCATTATGCTAATGGCGCTTGTAGATGGCGCGGCCCACGGGCAAATCTTGTTATTTGGAGCGTGAATCGTTCTAATTTCTACTTTACTTTTTAATTAACGTTTACGGTTAATTTTAAAATAAAAATGTGAGACGTGATATTTTAACACGTATCTTTTGTAATTTGACTAATTTGTTTTAGAAAATAAACACACAATTTGTAATATCATGATATTTAAGTAATTATGATATTTTGGAGTAGACAGCGAAGCATTTTCGTGGGTAACATAAAATCAAGAAAAATGTTTTAAATTATGGTCCTCTGCAAACTACTTATAAATTATAAATTGATAATTTTCTTCCTAACTGGACTTTTAACGATTCAAAACTCTAATGCAGCGATCGGCGGCCCGCAGACTTCCTACGACATACGCGGCCCGTAACCGCGTATGTCTTATACATAAGTTATTAAGAAGAAGCCAAACTTAAAAAAAAGGTAAATTGGGTTTCTAGGGCTATCACAAGTGCGGCCCACGTTTAGTTTATTTTGCCGCCTTGCGACCCGCGCCTGCAAAAAGGTTGACGATCGCTGCTCTAATGTATCCCGAGATCTGCATGCTTAATCTTGACACTCGATCCTATTTGAAATTTAGAATTGGGATCGAGTAGTTGTCAATGCAGTCAAATCGTGCGCTATTGATTCGTCAATCGTGCGCTAGTGGTGCGTTCAAGAGTTCAACTTCTCGATCTCAATTCTAAATTTCAAATAGGATCGAGTGTCAAGAGTAATCTACCTGGCGTTGCATGAGTTAAGTTACAGGCCTGGCCAGATCTTCTTCGTCAGCTGTCCTACTTAAGATGATATGTTATCGGTAAAGAATTAGTATAAATAAGAGATGATGTAGTTAAGAACTATGATCACTTTTGTATAAGGATAAGTTGTCACTTTGCTCTTAAATAAATACATATTTTTTTTATAATAATTTTGAAGTATTTATACAACAGCACACATAAATAATTGCCTAGCATTTATCCGGGGCTTCGCTTGCATCCCTAATTTCATTTTTTATATTTTTTAATAAAATGTATCCTGTCCTTTCTAATACCTCTAAGAATATTATGTGTATAAAGTTTCACGATTATCGGTTGCGTAGTTCTAGCTTGAAAGCGTAACAAATAAACTTATATTCAGAAAGCCCATTACGTCGTAATTGAATCTATATTATAATTATTATTTTCAATATAACTGTTCTTTTCTTTCTTTTAAGTGTTCATTAAAACTTATGGACCTGCGAAGATCGATATTCGATCTAAGTGAAACTTTTTTGTAATTAAAAACTAAATATCAAATGACATGTTATAACATTATAACTAAGATAAACAATTTATGTAGAATTTTCAACACTGCATGGTGGTGTGTGTAAAGTTTTTTATTATTATTAATTAGCGTTTTGCACTTCTCTTACACGTAAACTATAAGTGTGCCAAATTTCATATTCTTCCTTCAAAATGTTCCTAAGTTTTTTCTTCACACACACGTTTAGCTATTTCATTTCCGACTCATTAGTGGCTTTTGGGTCAAGGCGACGTATCTGTTCATTTATGTCAACGCATCGGTTATTTGTAAACCGATGATGGCATTGCATCCTACGGAGCGGATAAAGGCTGTCACACACTATGCAGATGCGGCCAGATATCTGTATCTGTGCGCACATCTGTCAATATCCCTATCACCACACATTACGCAGATAACTTGTATTTTACCGTCAAGTATCTGTAGGCGCAGACATATTGAAGGATGGTTTTATACGCAAACAAAACCGTATCGTATCTGCTTAGTGTGTGACAGCCTTAAGACTAAAACTCACTCTTCCGTTTCGGATGCAATTCAACTTGCAATTGTCGTTATCTCAAATTCTTTCAACATTAAACTTCAATTACTACTATTAAAATCGAATTAAAGGCAATGGATATGCCGCTAACGTCGCAGTGTAAAGTTCTTTAGAGAATATGTACGGGACACACCAAATGGGCCGTACGTGGCGCAGTGGACTGTATGGTATGCGTGTTGATTCTTCGCTTCGATAGCTCTTGGTGTGCGTGTACTAAATAAAACGCGGTCTTGAAGATAGATGGTAACACTCGAGGGGCGACAGAGGGCGGAACCGGGGGAGAGAGCTTTTGGGCAGTCTTGATTTCTTGTTTCTTGAGTTGCTTCAGGTGGCCCGGTCGCGTCGAGAGAGGATCAGTATGGCCGGGGGGCCTGTCTTTTATACAGAGAAATCCATCCCTGCCGCTACAACAATAATGTTGCAACAATAATGTGGTCCCTTTCCAGGACCCGTTATTTCCGATCCGTTGTTCGGTTTATGACCCTGTCATTTGCTCTGTCCCGTTTCGAAACCCGTCGTTTACATTCCAAAAACACCGTTGGTTTACAGCCCTGTCATTTGCTCTGTCCCGTTCCGAATCCCATTGTTCCGTTTCCCAAAAATCCCGTTGTTCAGTTTTACAGCCCTATCACCCCTCAAACTTTCTTTATTCACAAGTTTAACCTAATATTTTACATTTTAAAGCTTACATAATGATTATATAATATTACAATATACGAATACATGTACACACAGTATTTTAGACAAATCTCTTACATTTTAAAGGGCTTACATATTAGGACTTAGTCAAATCTATACTATTAAGTTTATCTAATAATTAAAGTGGAATTGTTCTATATCTACATATTC
>LUGF01044484.1:73874-105644 GCA_001625245.1 Calycopis cecrops
CAAATATCCATACCAGGTGACAAGGAATAAAGTTCTTTCAGCCATACTTACGAAGTGATTTAGTATGTTTTTTTTTTATTTTATATCCTACTTTTAATGACTTGGCACTCATTGCACTATTTGTGCCTATTGGCACAAATGATATACAAACTAATTTTTTCCTAGAAATGAAATGTATAAAAATCTAGAAATGAAAGTTAAACTTTCATTTTAAGAGTTTCAATATCATTTTTACAAACAACTATACTAATTAATAAATAAATTAACACGAATATACATATTAAGAGAAAATACTTTTTGTTTGTTTGGTCGATACAAAGGCTTCAAAACTACAGGACCTATTTTAGCCATTCTTTCTTTTTTTTTTATAGCATAGGAGGCAAACGAGCAGTTAGGTCACCTGATGTAAAGTGAACAACAACGCCCACAGACATCCGTACCACCAGAGGTCTAACAGATGCGTTGCCGACCTTTGAGGAAAGAATGAGCTCTTTTCTTGAAGATCCCTAGGTCGTATCGGTCCGGAAATACCGAGGGGGGCAGCTGATTCCATATTGAAATTAAATATTTCACTAATAGAAAGCTAAGATAAGCATAAGCATAGATGCTTTTAACGTAAAAATATGTTACGAACTACCCGTCTGGAATGCAGCTGCTATATTACTCATAATCATATTCGTAGGTACTATCTAAGTTCTAAGAATATTACACATCCTAGGAATATTACACATATTATGAATATTCCACATTCCTGGTACATAAATAGTTGTACACACATAGGCTGCGTTCCGAAATGTATTCTTATTACTTGTCACATGTCAACGCAATCGATTTGACAATTGCAAAAGTTCTGAACAGTTAGTGATTTTCGGAACGCACTCATAATGAGGACTCGTTCCATATAACGCACGGCTCTGCGCTCTGCGGAAAAGATCGCGCCGCAGACGCACGGAAGGTCGTCATTAAGTCACAAGCCGCGTGATTTTCTAAAGAATTTTACTGCTAATGCGAACGTCAACCGCATCTGCCTACGTTTATAATTGCTGCTTATCATCCAGTAGTTACGTCTTTACGATTGTGGTAAATTGAAAATGTAATTTCTTCATTTTTCAGAAGTAAAAAGTAGTAAGTTCCTTTAGTAATAGATAGTGCTATTGCAGCAAACCTTTTACATGATAATGCAGTAAAGTGACAGTTATGTCTCGTACGTTTTTTGAGCAGCGGTGGCCCATTGTGGAGGGGAGGATGAAAGAGTACTTAAGCCCAAGAATCAAGTGAATGCCTATGGGAGTCGGTAGTCATAACAAGACGCCTACTACTCCTTATTGGTTAATGTATGCACATTCATCGCCAGCAATTATTACCTAATTACACCACCAATCAACACCCAATCGCTCAAAACACCAACTGTTCTCAGTTTTCTTAAAAATTTGCTACTACTTTATAAAATGTAGGTACACTATTGTATGTAGGTAAACTATTTTTTCACCAAAAATAACAATGGATTTTTACTTGTTTGCGAGGGAGATCGATCACTGACAAGTCCTGAAGACGAAGGTATTGGCATTTACTACAGAACCTTAATCATAACTGTTACTGAGAAACACTAGCACATTAAGATCACTGCTGGTTTTCTTCATCCAGGAAATAGCGCCGTCCGAAGTGAGTGAGAAATGTCATTAAGTGTACGGTAAACGTGTTTTTCTATTCACACGCAGATGTATATTATGAAATAACCCATTTGTCTGCCTTGATGAATATTATTTGTCAGAACCAACAGTTTAGATTGAAGTTTGATTGTAATTACAATCACATTCATTTAATTTTATGAACCTAAGTATGTATACAGTTCGCCATAGTATACTTCAAAACTTTTTTGTTAAAACGCTCTTGTGTTCGTTTTCCAGTATAAGGGAGTAAACGAGCGCTTATTGAAGACCAACAATGACCATAAACATCCAAACAAAATTCTTGCAGACGCTTTGCCCTCCTTACTCAATGGGTTACTAAAAACTTACTTACGGGACTTACAGCATAGTCGTCAAGTTGCTGCGGTGTCTTGTGAGCGAGAGGTACATGCAGACATGTTGGAACCTCTTACAGATATTTTTCATCATTTGATAAAAGTTGTCATCTAGGCAACGCCGGATCCAGGTGGAATCTTAGGGGTCAGTCCCGGCCCTTTAAAGCTTTTAGGGGCCTTAACCTATTTTTCGCACCCGTAAAAGGGGCCCCCTTCTCAGCTCCAAGATCTCGAAGTCCTGGGCCCCGTTAGAGCTTAATCCGGCGCTGCATCAAAGTATTGTATTTCATATGATTTTTATGGATTACTAATTTATGTACTAGCAATTCCCTGGGTTCCAAATCCAATTTCCAAAATAATAATTTTCAACATAATTCTTTGAAAATAACCCTGCCTTTGCTTCACATGTCCAAGTGATATTGTGACGATTATGATAAATAGAGGTATTTACGGTCCAGAATCTAGATTCTCGGTATTCACAGTGTAAGCTGAACGGGCTAGCATGAACAATGATCTTATAAAAATGCAAAACAGCCTCTGCATATTACCTATTGCATATTAGGTGAGATTAATTACAATCTGTAATAGCTTCGTACTTTCATGAATCTATAAAATGTCCAGACAAAATAAAATGAACTTTACATGGGTAAGTTATATATTACAATAAAAAACGATGAAAGGATTTTTTATTTATAGTATAAGGGGGCAAAAGAGTAATCAGAGACATCCGCATAAATGTTATACAGATGCGTTGCTCTCCTTCATCGTCCACTCCATGGGCCACCGGCTACTTACACACCGCACGAAACGCGACAGCACAGCTGTCACTTTACGCCGGTTTCGTGTACGCGAGAGGTACCTACCTACCTCGCCGGTCGTGCCGGCCTAATTCGGCTACATGCATGCATGCAGCGTGGCACTACCTCTTTCCGAAATATTAAAATTGCATTTCTGATACGAGGTTCAATGTTTATTCAAGCATCTGATATCTGTTATTGGCTTTTGATGAGGTCTCTACATTGCTTGAACGTACTTTAAAATAATAACACCATAAATTAAGGTACTCTGTAAACAAATCCATTATCGTACAATTGATAAGCGCTAGTAAGATTGTATCATACAAACTTTGCGCCGGAGGTTCAAATCAGGTCATGTACAAGAAAACTAATCTTTTTTAGGGATAAAAGTTATCTTGTATTATTTTAGATCGTATTCTATATTTCTGCCAAATGAATATCAAATCCATTTAGTTGTTTTTGCGAGAAATAATAAGAAATCTACATACACACAGCTTTTATAATATATACAAGTAGTTAATTTAGCAGGTTTGTTTATTGAAGGATGGGAATCAAAAGTTGTTTAAAAGTGATTGATCGGATAGCTCGCTTGCGTCTACTCAATGACTGGTAATACATAATACAGATTATATTATGCCATTTTAATTTCGCTTCTTACGGAATAAAATAAAAATATGCTTCATCACTCAATTACATAAAATGTTTCGCTACAACATCCTCGATCTAACACAATCGTGTGAAATAAGTAAATGAGTTGACAACCTTGAGGCAATAGGATTAGACTAGTTGTACTGTGTAATGCTTTGAAGGCTTCTTGTAAACATAGTGAGTATATGTATAATTGTCATGTTATGTCGTGTTAATGTTATGTTATGTTATATTGGGCCAGTTCCTAGCTCAGGAGGTTGGTGAGCGGGATTGGACATGTATCCAAGGGGGAAAACGAGCATTCACCGACGCTCATAGACATCCGCATAGAGTTTATACAGATGCGTTGCCCTTCTTCCTCATCCCGCTTCGACGGGAAAGCAGCTACTTCTACCGCACGACACGCGACAGCATAGCTGTCACTTTTCGCCGGTATCATGTAGTACCTCCCCGGTCGCGCCGGCCCAAGTCCACTGCTGGCATGCATGCACTACCTTTTTCTATTATGGTTTTATATTTTGCTCACCCGATACCACGGATGGACCACTGCTCCTTTGTTCCGTGTGGTATATGGCCTTCCACTTTCCAGTGGTTGGACAGGACGGAAAGTGAATTGAGCGACAACGCTTTTGAATAAATTCTATGTGGATATTTATGGGCGTAGAAGCGGTCTCTAAGATTATGTTTAGCTGTTGGTCTTGCGATCTTTTCTGGATAGTAGAGTTTCGCATCTTTTATAGATAGTCAATATATAATATCTGTTCCAATCTCAACTGAGAGAACGAAACTATAAGGCAGATTTCCAAACTTATTTCGTCTCACACCTACTTTGAAAATCATTTATTTTGTAACATATTAGTCTTTTCGCCCAGACCGCCCCCCTAGGCCTCCAGCGCCCACAAGGGGGGTTCTTTCCCAGATTGGGAAATAATGTTCTAAGACAATGCATCGGTAAAGGGTGATCCTATACGGCATGCGGTGACACAAAATAATACAGTTACATTTAGAACTGCATTGCATTTAAAATACAAAACGCACACATGCACTCTTGTGTACAGCTTAGATATTGCTTTAGCTAGGTCATAGTATAGATAAGTCTTTAAATTTATAACTTGAAATAAATCACTCTGTTTCTATCGTTTATTTCAGTCTTTACGTAATAAACTACGATGAAACAAATCTATGTATCATGATGAATTCGGAACATATCCGGCCGATACCGAATTTAAGAAAACACGTGTATCAGAGATATGAGAGCGAACGATAACCGACTGTACCACGTTGTGGTAAGCTCCAAATTCGCTCGAACAAGATTTTAAACAAAAGATCGGTGAATTTCGCTTGATAACAAGAGCAAAGTGTGTCGCGTGCAGAAGATGCTCCGCCAATCATTCCGTTAATTGGAGAGAATGATCGTAGAAAGTGGCAGGGCACGTCAGGCGCGTCACCGGCTGCCGGTTGGCGAGTGTCAACGGACACGAGTGCAGTAAACCGGTCCTGGAAACACTCGCCGCCTTGTTGCGTAATATGTGATATTGATTTTTGAAGTTGTCATGCAATCAATCTATAGGTATATATAAAAATGAACATTTGTCGCTATGTCCTTTGTATCGTAAACTATACATTTGTTTGCCATGTTTGTCAGTAACTGACGTTTGGCTTAATATATTATATCAGCAAGGTTTGTGGTCTCAGAGTCTCAGATATACTGATTCATTAGGCAACTCTACATTGTTATATTTGTTGGTGTAACAAACTATCAAATCATCAAAAAAGAAGTATCTACTCAGAATCAAGAAGTAATGAATTAAACTTAAATTAAATTATTGTATAAACAAAAATATTTACCTAAATAGGTTTGCCTATCCTACTTCCTACTACTCCTACTAATATTACAAATTGAAAATTTTGAATTGAAAAATTGAAAAAAAAAAAGTTTGTATGTTTGTTTGTTACTCCTTCACGAAAAAAACTGCTAAACCGATTTTCATGAAATTTGGCACACATATAGAGGGTATATGTGTGCCTACTTTAACTATAACTTGGATTAAAAAATAGGATAGTTGTTATCCCGAAGAATGTTCCTATGGGATGAATTTCTATTTTCCATGGGATCGGAATATACGCGAGGCGCATCTAATAGTGAATATAATACGCGGGTTTCGTAGTACACAACTGTGAAACTGTTAAAAACTAGTCTCCATAAATTGAGTAAGTAGTGAGCACTCAAAGTATAACGATACTCCACGGACGTGTTGTTAACCCGCTTGGTTAATACCCTGAACATTGCCCTTGACTTCACGGTTGGAGAATATGAATAACGTTCATTATAGCGTAGTGTCGAAAGTGAAGCTTACATCAAGATGAAAGTGCGGGGAAATCTGGTCGTCATCGTTACCATGGCTGTTAGGTCTTTAGTTTTAGTTTAGTTTGGTGGTGAAATCAATAAGCAGTTAAAGCAACTGACACCACGTGTAAATTGATAATGTTCTTCTTTATGTTCCCGTGTTCGTTTTTTTTGCCTTTTAATTCTCATATTTAGCTTATTAAGTGCACCTGTTGTAGAATAAGTTTGTATATATAATTTTGCATCGAATAAAGTTCTATCTATCTATCAATATAGATTCAGGTCTCGTTTGGGCAATGGGCAATATATGTGAGTTCTACTCACATATACCTAATGTTCTCCTAGGAAAGCTGCAGCGGCTACAGCTGTTATATAGATATATATACTGTATATAGATACTGCTAGATACTCTTAAGATATTAGATGCTCCATAGATTAACTTTACAGGGAATATTGCAGGGGTCAAATATGCACGCAGATATAAGGAGGTACTCTCCATTTCATCTTTCCCCTATTTCATTGAAACGGCAGTTGTACAATATCGGGAAGAAACTAGGTACAGGACCGACGACTTCACGTGCTCTCTGTGGTTTACGTACCACATGAGTTGCAAACATGAATAACATTTTTTTATTGCTTATTTATGCATGTATGGATACCCACTGTACATCTGGTAATAGCTCTTTAGCAATACAAGTAGCTGCCTCTCAGTAGTTACCTTCTCTCTGTAGCAATACGAAAATCTGATATAGAACTACTGATACTAAACTTGTAATTATTAGGCCAGCAGATTTATCTGTAACTATCTGTTGTAACAACACCAAGGTCACATCCCTATCAATCTATTCCATCTATTTAATTAGCCGTCATTATAAGTTGCACCTGTTTGAAGTCTAATGGTATCTATTGGAACCTTATACGTCGTATCTACCGACTAAGGGCGACAGCACACTCGCTACTTTTAGCTTCGGAGATCGGCGATTGCGACTGCATCGCGATTCAGCGACTCTATCGCGGTATCAGAACCGCACGATTTAGCGACTCTTCCGATGCTCGATACGTAGCACTAGCAGTCGCTTCGCGACTAAATCGCCGCTTTCGGCGTCTTTCAGTGTGCGCTACGGAGTGCCTGATCGCTGCATTCAGCTTCTTAAAAGCGACTAAAATCGATGATAGCCGATGCTAGAAGTAGCATGTGTGCGATGGCTCTAATCAGTAAACAAGCTATATATAGCGTCATGGTCTATAGACTATAGTTCGAGAAAGGTAGCGCCTGAGTATGAGGTCGTTGAGTCAGTGGCCCTTCCTGCGTGCCATTTTGGGCAACGTTACGTGAGCGCCAGGACGAGACTGGCACACTAATCAGCGCCATCTTGAGCATATTTTTATTGTCTATTACATATACTCACGTGTGGATACCGCGGGCTATATGCGTTTATTTTGTTTTGCCATTGTGTAATACACACACAAAGACAAATACCTGCATACTATGTAAGGATTGTGATTAATAGCTCTCGGGTTTGTCCGTCTGTCTGTTGCTGCCTTTCTAAGATCATGCCTTTTCCGAAGTATACTAACATAAATGGCGTTTAGCGTATTTGGCGGGAATACATCATAAATCTATATTTTCTCACAAATATATAAACAGCAATAATTAATAACCAATACCAAATATGCATTATGAAATGTAACTTGTGAATGACTAATTATTATTAATTTAGTTGTAGTAATTATTATAATTATGTATTAGAATATTTTGGTAATGCATTAGTTATATCCTGTAGTCATGTAGTTCTGAAATAAATATCTAAAGAAATAAAAACGAATATCTATCAGACTTAAAAAGATAATCTGATAGTAATTTTAGATTGTTTTAATATAAGTATAATATAACCTATGAAATGTGAGAGATATGGAAGTGAGATAAAATCTAGAATTAGTAATAAAGTTGTGAATGTAGAAGCGACTTTCACGTTGAATAATGAATAATATTATCATATTCAAAATCATAATATTAATAATCTAGTATTTGTCACCCAATTTAAATAACGACCAGATCTAGACATTGTGATCTTTTTTTATTAGAATAACTATGGGGGGCAAATTAGCATTACGAACGCCTTTAAACAATATAGAGATGATTGTCAATGGGGCGCCGGACACCCGCGTACCGGATGAAATACAACAGCAGCTGAGTTTCATGGGTATCGTATGAGAGAAAGTTCTCGCCGGTCGTCATAGCCCAATTCAGGCGCAATGCTGCATTGCACTTATTGCTAAAATTACTTGTTTATCGCTTGTTATTATAGACTTGTCTATTTTGCTCAGCATGGACTAAACTAAATGATAAAACAATTGAAAAAGTTCATTACAGTGAATATTTGTGGTAAAGCCTGCGAGGCGCGTCCTACTAAATAAATGTAAGTAAAACATGGTGCACGCTTCACTTTGAATTAGGTACTATTAATTAATTATCTAATATATAAAATTCTTGTGTCACGATGTGCGTGATTGAACTCCTCCGAAACGGCTGGACCGATTCTCATGAAATTTTGTGTGCATATCGTACTCGATAATCTGACATATCGGTCTGAGAATCGGCTCACATCTATTTTTCATCCCGATATTCCCATGGGACCGAAATTTACGCGGGTGAAACCGCGGGGCGCAGCTAGTTATCATATATATTTAATAATATTATGTCACATAATAGACTGGCTGGTGGTGAAAGAGTAAGCGTCCCCAATCACAGATTACGATGAACCGATTCCGTTCCTGGGTGAGGTCAAGTATGTTATTGGAATTTTTAAATTTTTTATAACAGTCTGAAATCAGCCAGTTGATGCTACATGGGATAAACGTGTTTCTTGAGGCACTGGGACCTCAGGGAGCACGTTTATTCGTCGGTCCTACACCTGATTTCCCTCCGCTCGAGTTTGACTGCCATTGAAAAAGAATATGGGAATAAAAAACGTACTTGTACCTGCGCACACACTTGTGAACGTAAGGCGCAATACACACTGAGCTCGCCGGTCCGCCGACAAAGCCCGGCGACACAACCAGGCGCGGGCGGCCTGTATGAAAAGAATCATGTCGGCAACATGTGCCGGCGCGTGTTACCCGCCGACATGTTGGCGGCTTGGGTACGCCTGCACTCGCCCAACAGCTTCGTTCCCTTTGGAGCAATCCAGCCAAATAAATTTCTCATCTCAAGCCGCCGACTTGCCCGCTACCAAATTATCCGACTTGTAATAAGTGAAGCCGCCAACTAGGCCGCCGACTAAAAGTTGCCGACATAATATGTCGGCGGCCCGGCGGGCTCAGTGTGTGTTGCGCCTAAAGTCTAGTCTTCACCGTAATGGCCGCTGTATCCGAAAGTCGACTAGTTAGGATATTATTATTAGCATACCTATACACAATGTAACATAATTATTTTGCTTACAACCTAGACGTAACAGGGAAAGAACTTCCAGATTGTCACGCCACGGCTGAAATATGTACTCTTACGCTGAAATATGTATCGTATAATTATAAAAACAAGAATATGAATAAATGAAAATACAATTTCAATGTATAATGTCAAATTGTCATTGTTTTGCAAGTAGGTACTACTCGGACGCGGTAAGTTGCCTAAAATTAACATTAGGGCACGCCATATTGAGCTAAAGTGTTGCTTCTATGTTAATTACACGGGATCTCCCATCTGCAAGTTGAATCTGCACTGGCATATGCACCATTTACTGGAAAATATTACTAACTAAGAAATTTCAAATCATTCGTACTTATTGAATA
This sequence comes from Calycopis cecrops, assembly GCA_001625245.1. NCBI lineage: Eukaryota > Metazoa > Arthropoda > Insecta > Lepidoptera > Lycaenidae > Calycopis > Calycopis cecrops. The sequence goes on from LUGF01044484.1 coordinate 83,482, forward strand.
ACTTCTAAAACAATTCCAAATACCGCTACATCTTCGTGATACCATAGGAAGGTAATTAAGTGGCTAAGAGAGTAATAAAACATTTATATTATACAAGTTATCATTTTACGAGCTCTCAAACTATAATAATTGTCCCGGGCTCCAGCCGCTCTGGATTCGAACCCGTTATCATTCGTGATCGACTTTAGACTTATGTTTATGCCTTTAGTTCTACAACTGTAGAGAATTATGAGAGCCTGGTAATAAATCTCGTGCTCGTTTATGGCGGTGCTCGATTGTTTGTTTTATTTACTGGCTGCGTCCCGCGGTTTTACCTGCGTCAAATCTATCAGAAGGGAACTATTCATTTTGAACTTTTTGCAGATATGGGGGAAAACGAGGACTTGGAGCCTTTTGGTAACTACAGACACACATACACATCCACGTTATTGCTATATGACTAGTGTGTAGTGTGTTGTAACAACCCAATTCGCTTGCACTGCATGCATCATACTATACTTATAGTAAATATTACTTTACCTTTACTTAGAATTTACTTAAGAAAAAGGCGACAGGAATATAATCCTGTTCTTTTGATCATGTAATTATTGGTAAAATTAGCTATTATCGGGATGCATATCGTTCATCTGCGGTAGAGTGGGGGTCCCTTTCGACTCCGAATCTTGCCTCGTCGATATATACATACAATTCAATGTAGCTGTATAGACTTAGTATTTTTTTTTTATTAGTATAAATTCTAGTTCGAAAGAAACTGGCTAGATGTCGTAACATTGAAACACATAATATTGTATTTCAATGTTTTCTTACGAACGCAAAAATCAGTAAGCCAAATGGCAGGCCAATATTGGACGTCACGGGCGGCAGCTAGTCCACAACAACAATTCTGTATGCTTCTATACGAGTGCTAGCGTTGGCTAATCCAATATGATACGCAGTTCACGCCGCTTTACCGCGGGCATGGTTTACATTCCGATATGATATCGGCTGCCGGAACCAACACACGTGCCTTGTGACTGACACGTCGATACGGCACCAGCCACGTTATAGGAATCGTCAAACACAGCTAATACCTACCTGTGAAACGTCATAGTGTTGGATTGACAGAAAATTAGTTATTTGTATTACCTATACCCGAAAAGTGATTTAGCCACGAATGTATAAATAATAAATAAATATATGTTGACTTTACACACCACTAGGCTAACCTCGTGCTAAGTGCCGTAAGGACTTGTGTTACGGGTAGGTACTAGACAACGGAATATATTTAATGTTTTATAAATTTAAGAAATGTTATATATTTAAGTTTTTTATTATCTAAATACATATAATACATATATAAACATCCATGACCAAGACGGGATTCGAACCCGTGACCCCTGGCGCAACATGCTCCACTTTTCAGAGCCCTGCACCACTGAGCCAGCCTGGTCGTCAATGTCAATTAACTCGCGATTCCGATGTCGCGTCTAATTTGAGTCGCGAGACTCTACTGCGACTGATCGCAGAGAGTCCCTGTGTCGTGGGACTGCACGGATGCAGTCGCAAAATCGCCAGTCGGCGCGTCTGAAAGTATCGCGAGTGCTGTCGCAAGTGCATGACTAGACGCATGATCTCTATACAATCATCATCATCATCAACATCAGCCCTTATCGCTCCATAGCCGAACATATGTCTCCTTCAATATAAGATATATGCAAAGTTTATAACCGAAATGACCAGAAAACAATAGTCTATATCCACATTCCACTTGTGACAAAAAGGCAATCAAACATGCAGATTTTCTCACGAGGTTTTCGTTTCAAGGATTTCGTGATGAGCGAAGCGTCGAATAGGAGAGAAAATCGGTTGACCCTATAACGTAAGGCCATTGCTATATATAATATCGGTATATTGTACTCGTAAAAATCGAGTATTTTTTTTTTCTATTTCTTTAGTTTTGAAAACGTTTTCAAATAAATTAAAAGATATGTTTTTATCAATTTTCACTTTAGAGAAAATAGATTTATTTTGTCAAATATAGGTATTACTTACCAACTGAATGTAACAACTAAGAACCTCTTATCTAAAAACACAACAAACAGGATTAATGTCGTCCTAGCCGATTTCGGCGCGTCGCTCGGACGTCGGAGCCGTCTATAAAGACGAGCCATTTGAGCAGGACATACTATAGTGCACAAGTGAGCGCACAGACACAAGTGCACTCTCTATTCTCTTATTCTCGTATTCCGATGGGACGGTAGTCCGACACGACCGGAGAGAAATCAGACGCAGGAGCAACGGCATAACGTGTTCTCCGAGGCACGGGGATGTAACACCATCAACTTTCAGGCTCCGCACTGTTATTAGGAATTGAAAAATCCCAATAACAATTTTTGGTCCGACCCGGGATTCGAGCCCGGGACTTCACGTTTGTAATTTAACACTTTTATCACTAGAAATAATAATCAAATAAAAATATTGTTAAGAGCGAAGTAAATAAGCGATATTGAATTGTTAAATGAACACAACAACAAAAAGGCTTTATATTAAATATTTCAGGAATTTGCGAATTCGAAATTCAAAATTTACTGTGTCTAATAAGATCTCATCCGGACTTTAATATTAAAACCGGTCCCTTAACATTTTCACCAATATTAGAATTAAAAAAGTGGTGATATTTTAGTTCCATTTTAACTATCGACACCACAGTAAAGATTAGTCATACAGGTTGATTTACGTTATATATAATGGATCCGTTCGCGGCCTCAGAGGCGATATCATTGCGTGCCTGCGTGAGCGCGAACACCTACGTACAATATGATAAACACTTTTCATTCAACCAATTCGCTCTCATGAATGAGATGGTCACGTGATCGCATGATTCACCGAGCCAACGACATTATGGTTACTCCTTATTACTTCAGCAATATCAAGCGTTGATGTAATAATCATTATCGTCAGGCACGTCCACTGGTGGACATGGGCCATACAGCGCCAAAGGTCACTGTCACGAGCTACTTGTATCCAGCAGCCCTCCGCCATCTTAACCAAGTCGTCGTCAGACTTAATAATGCTTAACGAATATCTACTTATGAGGTAGAAATGTGTTTATTGCTTATCAGCTGATGTTGCGGAAAAGAGAAGAGTGAGAGGGGAGAAAAAGTAAAAGAACAGCTGTAGAGCTATGGGACTTTGGGCATGAGGACCACATAACTGACCACAAAGGCCTTAAAAATTTTTACCCTCAGCCGTCATGATGGTTTTCACACGAGGGTATCTGCAATAGGGCCAAATGCTGCCTTTTTTAATATGTAGATGCTGGGACGTTCAATGCAGTCTACTCAAATACAAGTGGAAAGGTTAACTCGAATATTGTTTTCTCAAAAACACTAATATTAACACTTGAAGAAGGATGTAGGGACTAATAGGTGGTAAGCATTTCGTTGATACAAAATCGTATAGGTGTACCTAATACAAATGTAACCATAGGTACTTCGAAAACGGCTTGACCGATTTTTATGAAATTTTCAGTATCATTCGGTCTAAGCTTCTAAACTATATTGCAAATTTTCTATTTTGATATTACAACGGAATCAAAATTAACGCAGCTGCAATAGCGGGGCATAGTTACTGCACCAACATTAGAAGAAATCAACCTTAGACCTTGTCAATATCCGACCTACATACGACTAAAAAAACACATGATAAAACACACTGCCTCATTCTTGTTCTAAAGAACATGCTATAAACTGCATCTACAGCGTAATGATTTACATAATTGTAGTTTTGTTACACATTAAAACATGATGTATTAATTATTTTACAAAGGCTGGTACGAATTCCTTGAATATTTTTATGTTTTTTTTTTTGATAAACGAAATAGGAAAACACCGAGGGCCAGTCGAAGGTGAGGCGTTAATGTTTTTCTCACCGGAAAACGTTTTACTGCTATTAAATTATTATATAAAAAACAGGCTTTATATAATGATCGGATAACAAATTTGTATTTTTAATCTCATACGCCTGTGGTGTTTTGTACGTTGTGTTTTGTACATTTGTGAGATTTCAGATAGACCCATGGGCGTACCGAGGAGGGCAATTCGGGGCAGCTGCCCCCCCACCTGGATTCTGTAAACCTCCTACTACCTCCTACTTACTACCAGTAAGTACTACTTAAAACAGATTTGCCCCCCTTGGCCCAGAACTTGGGTACGAGATTTATCACAGTTTTTAAATGTGTTGGTTACACAAGCTATAAAAAAAGTATTTCCGTTTTTAATCTCCAATAAACTTAACAAATATACTGTGTAAAGGGTCAAATTTCTTGGAAATAATGTTACAAATATACCGTAACACAGCACATTTTGCCTATGAGTTTTTTGGCGAAACGAATTTCAACACAGCGGTTATAAGACTCACAGTAAAACTTACTTTGTACGAGGTATTAATCTATCGTACATTGATAAAAATATAGAAAACTGTTCCAAAGATTCAGTAGTCCGACCGGGGCTTTGGTCATTAAAGATGTACCTACTAACCATCCAAACAGAAGCCAAGCGTTGGACAAAAATATACCAATAAACTTTTAACTCAGAATTTCATTTACGAGCTATAAATATACAACCATTGACCAAAAACAAATTTTGGCCATGCGTGTTCCAGTAGAAAGTGCGGCTGCCACAACTTTTTGGTTTGACTATTAAGCGAATGCGTCTATTATATGGATACAGCAATGCCTGTGTATGCCGCCAAGTTAACTCATCAAAACTTGAACCACAACACCAACTTGTAAGAGGTAGTGCCACACTGCATGCTTGCATGCAGCCGAATTGGGCCGGCACGACTGGGGAGGTACCTCTCGCTTACACGAGACCGGCGTGAAGTGACAGCTGTGCTGTCGCGTTTCGTGCGGTGTGTAAGTAGCCGGTGGCCCATGGAGGTGGGAGGAGAAAGCCCCCCTTTCTGCGCATATGTATATTCTCTATGCAGATGTCTATGGGCGTTGGTAGTCATGAAAATGGCTACAACTGCTCGTTTGCCCCCCTATACCATAAAAAAAAAATGCGACAGCCGATATTATTAGTGCGGGAGGCACTTTCCTCAATGCGGCTGGAGCAGTCTTATAACAACCACTAAACAAGTCGCCAGTTGTGTTTAATTATTGTTTCAAAACATCCTTCAAAAACACCATAACCTCTCTGTATATTGATTATGATTCCGAGTACAGTGTATTGTCTCTATCAGGTAAAATGTCACTCGTTATTGTCTCTCATCGTTTTATAATGAGCAGGGGCGTATCTGAATTTACGCCAAGATAAAACATCTGGCAGTCAGCCAGAAATGTAGTAAGTTAACGAAAACAACATAAAGTAATGGATGAGTAAGTTTTATTGAGTAATTTGGCAAATATTCCTATTTTGATAGGACTTATACGGGATCATTTCCTGTTAGGAGCTAACATGAGTAAATAAGTAAGTAAGTATGCCAAGTTTCGAGTCAATCACACAACGTATATGGGATTTTGTTATTTTGTGCAGACTTGTATTTTATATTACCCTTATCAGCTCTATGGTCTATGATTAGTTATTATTATGATTAAATTATTATTTGACCTTATTACAAGTTTGATTAAAAAGAGGAAAATACTTTAAAAATAAAGGTACTATTTTGACTCCCCATTTCGTCAAAAATAAAACTTGTTCAATTGTTATAAAATAGGCTATATTTTGCTGGTACATGTCAGTAAAGGAAGTAACTGTTTGTTACTTTCTGGTAAAGTATTTTATTGTTAGTCAAAGAACGGTCAAGAATTAAAATCGGTTCAGTAGTAGGAGCCTATTCGACACAAAGAAACTAAATAATCCTCATTATGATATTAGTATAGATAATCACTTATTTATATTGTTATGAAAGGATTTCAATATTTTGTCCCACAGACTCAGAGATCTGCTGTAAGGATGACGTTGTGGACGTACTGGAATGTTCCGTTTTATTTATTTAACGTATGGAGTTTTGATATGGTTTTCATGATGGACGTGATTCTCTGGCCCCATGCTCAGAAATGTTATAATCACTATTTTTTATTTTATTTATATTTATCTATCATGTATTGTTATAGGACAATTGTTGGGAGTCTCGATTTAAAAAAAATATAATATACTTATATAATGATGAAAGTAGTTACGTCAATACGCCTATAAATATATAACAATCAAAGATAACAATCATTATTATAATGTTAACTCAACAACCGTGGCTGTTAAGTTACAATAAATTAACAAATTATACTGAAGGTCAACGTAAAGAGGTTAAATATGATTCAATCAACCAAAGCTGCAAGGTAATTTAATTCATGGCGCCGCGCTGTGTAACAAAAATCGTTTGGTGTAACGCAATTATCCAATCTTAAATAATACTGCCGTACCGGTCAGGTATTTTGCGACTACCGCGCGCAGGTCTTTTCACCCGTCAGAGGATGAAGGGGGTTCTACGTACAGGTCCAAAAAACAGATGTTCAACTGGCAGAATACATATACAAAGTGTGATATCAATTTATATCAGAGTATACTCTTAAAAAAATATTCAAGGCAACAGGTATGAAAGAAATGAGGAGTAAAATTGTGTGAACCAGTAATCTACCGAGTGCAGCACTACTCTTGCGCAGTTCTCTTCGATTCTGAATCATGTGGGTTTCGAATCAGTAAGCTCCAGTTGTATATCCCAGCTGACACATTTTTGTGTTTATTTATTTGTTGCATCTGCTTAACTACTTATACTGCATTAACATTCATTGAAAGAGACATTATTAAATGCGTATAATCATAAGAAGAATAAGGTATAAAAATAAAGAGCAGAGGAAAAATAAAGGCGATTATTTTAAGTATGTAAGGTTTTCACTCATAAATGTTTTTCTTATATTCTTTATTTATTATTTTTATAAATTGTAAAGTGTTATTAGGTGTATTATAAATTTTTTTTATACAGTTTACTACTAATTCAATTATGCACACATGCAAAAACACGCCTTTGTTTAAACACAAATAAACCGCTAGAAATTTTAAGTATTCCAACGTGGAATGTAGATCTAGTCACTTTTTCCCAGCTTTGAAGCACACATGTCGTTCAAAAAACAAGTACCAACGTTGGCTGACATTTTTCACGTTTAATCGCCTTCAATTGTGCGATCATTCCAACATGTAAAGTTTAGTTTTTTGACGGACGAGCCCAAGAATCCAGATACACACCTGCCGCCTCCACTTACGAAATAATTACATTTATCTCATACCACTTCAACTGCCTCTGTTCACACGGTGCACTGTAGATCCACGCAATACATTACGTTAAATCCATCTTCGTTTTGAGACGTATTTTTTCATTTATAGATGACTCCGTTATTTAGGGTTCTGCGCCCAAAGGGTGCCTGCAAATAATGGATGTCCCAAAATTAACGCAAGATTTGAATCAAACAGAAAATTAAGTTTTTAGTCTTTTTTTTAAAATCATTGTTTAACAATGAAGATATTTTTTTCTTTAGTATTCTCCATTTTTATTAACCATAAACTGTCAGCTGTTAAATTGTTTTATTTCTTTCTTACCAACACAAAACTGGCGTCAAATTCAAATCTTGCGTTAATTTTGGGACACCCGTTATAAGTTTTTCAATGTATATATAAGATAAAATGCATTGCCCGTAAATATAAGTTTGTCAACTTATATAATTTTTTAATGTATTGCCCGCAAAAATATATGAATGTCAACTTACCTCATGTGACTGTAAGTTGGCAAACAAATATTTGCGGACCGTAAATATAAGTTTGTCAATTTATGTTGTAATGCATTCTCCGTAAATATAAGTTTGTCAGTCAATGTATGTAAGTTGTAATGCATTGTTCGCGTATATAAGTATGTCAACTACACTTATCGTACCTCCCGTTAGCATGGAACCCTGGTTGTACGATCCAACTCGCTCTTAGACGGTATTTTGTATATTATTTTTTAAGGAAAAGTTGAGTCACTTTATGTGGACGGTGTGCTGTGGTGTTGATATCCGCACACCCGCATGAAATCATCTGTTGGGTCATCTGTACTCTTACAAACATAGCCAGCTTCTAACACCGGTATCATGTAAGTTCAGTCGTGTAGCTCCAACTCAGCAGTGAAGAAAGCGCAAAAACTAAGTATACTTATAGAGATTAGTACGTCTATTAGTCTACTACGTATAGTCCAGACTATAATAGTCTAACTACTCGTATATGATTTTAATTGTGTTTTTTTTTATAACCAGCAATCTGATCTCACCATATCATGTAACACAACATCACGAGGGTGCACAGGTGCGATGCAGTTCTAAGAATAATATGATAAATTACAATCCACGTTGTTATATCGGAATAGCCTCAGAGAGCTTATTCCCAACATATCGTGTTTTCAATACCCGTCTCTTACTTTGTTGCTTAGTACAAACGCTCTCTGATTATATTAAATATAGACATTATTTTTGTCCTATTTATAAAAATACTAGCTTCCACCCGCAGCTTCGTCCGCGTGGATTTTACTTTATAAATGGAGTTATTAAACAAAAAAAACTTCCTCTTGAATCACTCTATTAAAAAAGTCCCATCATTCTGTTGCGTAATTTTAAAGATCTAGGCATATAGACATAGAGACGGCGGAAAGCGACTTTGTTTTATGCTATGTAGTTATCAGATAAAATTTCTCGATAAAAAACTCTAACGAGTGAATTGTTTATATTCCGATTGATTTTGATCGTTTTACGAATTCGAATTTAATAAAATACTTCATTATTTCACGGCTTTTTGTCCTTGTACGAAAGTAGTATTAAACTTTCTTTTCCTATCTCCTCTCTCTTTCCCTACAATGGGCCACCGGAAACTCTCGAACTAACTATTCAGAGTAGGTTTATCACGTTGCGGCAGTGTACTGCGTCGAAAGGTCGTACGGTCTCCCCGGGAAGCCGGTACAATTTTACTTTAAAACTCTACCTCTTACTATTTTCTGTATAAACAAAGCATGTGTAATTATAGTAGCAGTAGTAGTAGTAGTAGTAGTAGTAAGGATGTACATCGAGCTGTATTTGTATACGCATGTTATGCTTCGCATAATCCACAGGTTCCCAAACTTTTTCATCTAACGCCCACTTTGAAAATCAGCTACTTCGTATCGCCCCCTTATTAGTTATTACACCTTGTTATTCAAAGACAATTATGTCGTTTCTGGCCCCTTACCGCCCCCCTCTGAGCATCTAGTGCCCACAAGGGGGCGTTATCGCCCACTTTGGGAAAGACTGGCATAATCACTAATTGCGTAAGTTGTATAATAATTTACGCAGTAAATAATCGATTGCCAATTCCCACTCGATATGACGTACGAGTCGATACATCGCATATGGAGTGAACGTGCGACACTGACATACACATATTTTACAATGTGGGTTTTTATTTCAACGCTTAAAAGAGGTTATTGAGTACTGAGAAAAGAAACACGTCATTTTTTTACATATACAAATGTACGCGTAACCTACGCGTTCTATGCATTTCGGAACGGTTCGAGTTATTTTTAATCAAAATTTCGGGCTAGTTTCATTAGCGCAGTATTGATCCTGTGAATATCCTCTTTTTATTCTTAGGATACTAGACCTATTTGCTAGTTTATTTATATTACCTACTAGCTATCCCCCGCAGCTTCGCCCGCGTGTATTTCGGATATATAAATTGGAGTTATTATACATATAAACCTTCCTGAATTACTCTATCTATTAAAAAAAATATGTTGCGTAATTTTAAAGATCTAAGCACATAGACAGACGGCGGAAAGCGACTTTGTTTTATACTATGTAGTGATTTATCTTTAGAAATGTCTTTAGTTTTTTTATTATTTATTAGTTTTCTTTAGTTTATCTTTAGAAAAATCTATGACTATGGTTGAGCCAATCATGAAAACACAAACCCACTTATAAACAAAAGGAGATACTTCAGTGTAACAGGGCCGACCCTTCCATTTTCTCCTTATCTGTATTCGAGGGCACTTCGACTATTACGTTGGGTAAAGAGCCGGCAAAGGGTCCAAATTCTATATCTGTTATAACTATTATCGTAATAACATAATATTACGTGTATATTGTTTAAACGGAATAATGTTGTAATACTAATTTTGATTGCATATGTCATGTTTTTTTTTATGTATAAGGGGGCAAACGAGAAGACAACAAATGTGCATGGACCGCCGCATGATTGTTATGCAGATGCGTTGCCCTCCTCCGTCCTTGTCCCACTTACATGGGCTACACTTAAACGCGACACTCAACTGTCACTTTACGCCGGTGTCGTGTAAGCGAGAGGTACCTCCCCGGTCGTGCCGGCCCAATTCGGCTACATGCATGCAGCGAGGCACTACCTCTTACTGTACCGTTACAGCTAGTATGCTATAAGATTCTATACTGGCCTACATGTAAGAGCGTTCGGTTATTCAACAGTGCGTGCTTATATCACTGCAGCTATTACACCGTAAATCATTACGGACTGATTTAATCATGTTTGATGGCTCTATAATCACAAAAAGCGGCCAAGAACAAGCCGGACTTGTACTATGAGGGTTCCGTATCAATTTAAACCACATCTAGTAACAACAACACATCTTAACGGCGGATCCCTAAAATTATTTTTTCTCTTTTTAACATGTAATACAATTTCTTTTTTTTTGGAAAAGATTCTAATATTTTAATCCCCGTTTTACCTAACTGCAGGGAGGGTATGTATATTCTTTTTTTGCGCGGGAAAATATACAAGTTTTCAGTAGCGATTGTGCAGATATCTATGCGTATCGGCAGTTAAGAAAAGGCTCCAATTGCTTGTTTATCCTATTATATTATAAAATATAATAAAAATTGCATAACGGGCCCCTAAAATTAATCCAACTATATTATCTCTATCACATCTGGATTTTATGAAAAAAAAAGTGATTTATTAGATTTATCGAAGATTTATTATATGTGAAGACTCAATTATACAGCAATTATCAAAGCAGTGCGCTAGTTACGAAGGTCACATACCGTAATACATGTCATAATTATTACATAATGATGGTAATAATAGATGAGAGATTACATGTTAAATATATTATTATAGTATTATTATTCATGGCACACGTTAGCTATGGAATATTACTGTATTTCTCAGTCAATTTGCGCAAAGGCGAAACTTTTTTGTAATATACGACAAAACGAAAGATCGAACTAACCGCCTCGGTCATGGATATCTATGTATTATGTGTGCATAATATAAAAAAAATATATAAAATTTCTTTAATTTATAAAACATAAATATATTGTCCGTTGTCTAGTACATGTAAAATAAGTCCGTACGGTCCTTAGCACGAGGCTAGAATAACGTAAATATGTCCACAGATATTATTATTAGTGTTTTGATGGTTACAGACCCGTGATATACTTATTATAAAAAAATATAAATTGTACCTACTTATTTTCTTTTATTTTTATTTTTATTTTTAATTTAGTTAAATGTTTTAATACGTATATGTAAAGTACGCCCTTATCTCCAAGCAATATATTTTTCAAAGATGGTTGCATGGAAGATATCGCTCTAAAGCGATAAGGCCGCCTAGTAGTACATTTATATTAATATAGTAGATATAACTATTGTGTATAATGTTTGATGTGCAATAAAGACATATTTATTTATTTATTTATTTATTTATTTAACATTGCCTTTTATACAAATATTAATACCGTAAGTTACCTAAGAAGTCTCCTCCTTTTCTCCTTCCCTTCAATGGGCCACCGGCTACAAACCGCACGAAACGCGACAGCAAAGCTGTGACTTTGCATTATTATTATTTCAACGAGGAGTACAATGTTGCATGTATATTGCACTACCACTACTACACTAGATATAAGATTGTATACTATATCTGTTTATAAGTACTTCTCGAAAAGGGGGAAATAATGTACCCTTTATTGCTCACTCGCGATGTTTTCCTTTACTGTAGAACAAGTGACTGTAGATCAAGTAAAACCAGCAACAAACATAAAAATAAAAAAAAGTCAGACACGCGCGACCTGAACACTCGTAGAGTATTGATGTTCAAAAGGGGATTTGAAAAATCCCATTTGGAATAAAAGATCTTGATTTCATTTCAGCAAAATAGAAGTGTCTTCGCACAGCTTCACCTCAAAACTATTAAAGTGAAATCCTTTTGAAAATTAAAACGTATATTCCGTAGAGAGTACAGTGTATTAAAGAGAAAGATGTTGACTAATTGTTTATTTAGTTAATATCAAAATTTACATTTTACCGCTATAAAAGAAACTGAAGAAAGTCATTTAACTATATATAGTTAAATATATCGGTATATCGGTTAATCTTTATTAACCGCTATTATAAACGGCTACTGATTAGCAGAATTTATAATGCGTGCAAATGACTTTTTTCTTCTTCTTTCTTTTATCTTTTTACTTTTATCTATACATATAATAAATCTGTAGAAGGGTCTATTCTGTACATTGAAAATATTGAAAAAATAAATAGTAGGGGGTGTTACTGGATCGATACCAAACCCAAATATGCGATTAAAAAAATGTTTGCCTGTCTGTCTGTCTATCTGTCTGTATGTTCAGGCATCACATGAAAACTAACGGTTCGATTTCGATGAAACTTGGTATAATTATACCCTATTATCCTGGAAAAATACGTAGAAATAAATAAATCCATCCACGCGAAGACCGACATCCGCGCGGACGGAGTCACGGGCGGAAGCTAGTTTCATAATAATATACCTACTTCGTTTAATACAGATCGGCTGCTTGAAATAAAACGTGAGCGAACCAAGGAACTCGAGCATATTGATGGCAAATAATAGTGTTTGTGGGCATTGAGGGGGGGCCCTATTTGTATACAACGTGGTTGTGATATAACTTCTGGTTACAGGGCTTTATGGCTTTATGGGGTAGACATATTCGTCGCTTTCATTGATACTACTGTGTAGAATACTGGATAATGGATATGTAGCTGTTTGGTCATCTTGAATTAGAGCGATGGACAGCTAGTAACATCCCCATATCATTGGCAGTCCCAGTGTAATAATAAGGTTTGAGATGTTTTTAAGAAATGTATTTATAACCTTTTCTGTTACATTCTTGCAACTATAGTATGTCTTGTAGATATAGTATAATATTATCATTTTTGTCATTTATCCACTCAATAGAGATCTTTCTTAATGAATGCAAAGTTAACCCTTTTAAATCACATTTAGCATATAATTTTACAAAGAAATTTCATTTATAATATGTTGTTCTTACCTCATATCAAGGGTACTATGTTTATATTTACCTACCAACATATAATATTTTTGTTACCTAACTCCTCCGAAACGGCCTGACTGATAATGTAACTTATCTTTATATTCTGTAAGTTTACAGACGACCAATATGACCAGCCCTATATATCATAAGTGTCCAAAGGCGGCTGGAGTAACGAGATAAAACATTTTGTGGAACCTCCTAGAACAATATAGATAAGGGGTCTGGGAAATTCAGCAACAATGTTAGGACTCTTTATCTTTGTGAAGATATCTTTGGGTTTGTTGCTCGTTTTTGTGTTTTTCGAAAAAAAAAACATCGGACGTTTAAAATTAATGAGATCAATGATAAAACTTTAAAGAAACGGATTCGGGACATTGGACAAAAATCTTCATTTAAGCAATCCAACTGCAAAATAAAATATAAAAAAAATGTACATTTTTTCTATATTTATAATGTCTATTATACAAACAAATGCTCTAATGAACATTAAATATCATCACTTATTAGTATAGCTCATATAGATTTGAACTAATTAGCCTATAAAATTATTTATTTACAGTATTAAATCACATACAACCATAAATTATGTTAATAAGCTCATGTCTCAATGTTGTTGCTGATCTTATTACTTTGATTACCCATTGTGAAGAGCAATTATTACGTCATTAATTTGCATAATTTTCAAAAAATGTTTTTTAAAGATTTTTTGGGAATTTTAATCACAACTATTTAAGGTTCAAGATCTAATTGCATCGTATTAAAATAATCCAAAAAATCTACAAAACTGCTTATTGTGAGATGAATGTGCCTTTGTGATAGGTCACTTATTGCTGTGTTGAAAATAAATTTGACCACCACGACCGAGAAAATAACTTCTCACATAAATTATGAAGTGATGGCAATTGAATAAAATTTGTGAATGATGTACTCATCATTCACAAATTTTATTCAATTGTCGGTTGGTACTCGTATCAAAATATTTCATGAATGTGTGACATTTTTTAATAGCATAGGGGGCAAACGAGCAGGCCACTTGATGTTAAGTGAAGCTTACGCAGTAGGGGATCTACTAGAGGAGTGTACTGCTTCTGGATATCTATTGAATTGTGGAGATGACTGTACTGTCGATCACTTATCACCAGTTCGTTCGCTCGACGCTTCATTAAATCGTTTCGGTTAAAAAAAACAAAGATTATTTTTATTTTTTTATATTAATTTATTTATGTTAATTCAAAACATAAATATTAATCTTTTTATCCAAAATGATCGGACTTTCAGAGTATAGAAAACGAAAGTTTGTGCGAACAAGATTCTTTTATTTATTATATTTTTGTATATTGCAAATTTATTTGAATCTATAAAAAAAATAAGATATTATTGTAAAATTACGTAAAATATTTATATAATACAGTTGGAGACATTTAGAAAACATTTTAGTTACATAACATTCTGTAATTTAGAGGATCGTATGTAGAAGTACAAAATATTCTATCTATAAATGTCTTAAATCTTTAGTCCGTGTTCAGACCTGCTGACGACGTCTTACTTGTGGCCCGTGAAATAGGAAATAAATATCATATTATACGTAGGTATATTAGACTTCAAGGGCTTATATCACGAGTGTGTCCCACCTTTAGTTTATTCTGCCGCATTGTGCCCCGGCCCTGGCCTGCCAAAAGATTGACGACCGCTGCTTTAGATAATCGCCACGTAGGCATTATTACAAAGCTAGCCTTCGTATGTTGAACTCTCCGCTAACTAAAATAATTTGTACCTTCAACTTTGGAAGACTTAGGTGAATATGTATAGACGAAAACATGGCGTCGCTGCGGCTTCGCGGTTATACAGCGTGGCGTGGCGCCACAATGGTGACATTAATTTAACATACATGTTTGTTTTCGCGCGTTCTTTTCATAGAGGTATGACATAGAGGCTGCAGCCCTAATAAGCACCCACTTGGACCCAGCGCTGACTACAGTTAGGCCGGCCTTCGCTAGGTGGTCCATCGCAGACAAACTACACAAAACACTTACTTCGTCACCGAATAAGCCTCGTCAACACGACCAACATACTCATTTTAACATTTTTATCGTATGCGAAACTTTGTAATTGGCTTTTTTATTAACTTACTTTTTTGTTGTTATACTGCTGTATAGCTGTTAGTTTTTTGGAGTGTAAAATCTATATATATAAAACTCAAACGTGACATAGCCATCTATCAACGCACAGCCCAAACCACTGGACGGATCAAGCTGAAATTTCGCATCCAGGTAGATGTTAAGACGTAGGCATCCGCTAAAAATTGTAGAGGATTTTTAGAAATTCAACCCCTAAGAGGGTGAAATAGGGTGTTGAAGTTTATATGGATTTTGCGGTTTAAACCGCGGGGCACAGCTAGTAAATAAATAAAACTCTAGATTCCTTTCCTAGGGTCTCGGATCTAAACTATTTGTGGGTAAATCCATGGCCAATGGAGGGGGAAGAGGAAGAAGGTCAATGCATCTGTATAGCGGTAGTAATAAAAATGGCTACCACTTGTAATAAAAACAAATTATTAGCGATTCGAGTACCCATCCAACTGATTCATCTATCAAATAAGTTATAAATAAATGTATTCCGTATTTTTATCGAACAGTAAGATCTTTAGGCATATGCACGGCAGAGAGAGTCTCGTGCATTATCATGCACTTACATAATTATCATATAGATCGTATATTCGCCGCATATAATTACCATTTATATTTTATAATAAATTTTGATCGAGAATTTATTGATAATATCACGTTGTTATTTAATTGCATATTTTATTATAAATTAGATATGCAGCTTATTTTCAGATGATTGTAAATGAGATTTTATTGACGTAATATTAATAATATCGTTATCTTTATGTGGCTTTAATAAATTAGCTAAATAAAAGTATTTTTTTCCTCAAGATTTAAATGAATGTATAGAGTATGAGAGAGACGGCCGTACTCATCTGCTTGCTCATCTGCCCTTATACTATAAAAACTGAGTGATATTCGTTCACAAATACTGTACAAAAACCTTATCAATAACTCAAAACTCAAAACAAAAGTTACACGCTGGATGCGAAAAGTAAAGGTAATGCTGTCTTGGCGGTAATTAAAGCCTTTTTTATAGTATAAGAGAGCAAACGAGCAGCCGGAGCCATTTTCATTACTACCGACGCCCATAGACATCCGCATAGAGGTAATACTGATGCGTTGCCCTCCGTTCCTCCCCCCTTCATGAACCGGCTACATACACACCTCACAAAGCGCGATAGCTAAGAATGATGTCCACCTGTGGACACTGGACAAGTCTCTGTCCACAGGCGGACATAACATGAACGCGTCCTATTAATATTATAAATGCGAAAGTTTGTATGTTTGTTTGTTTGTTACACCTTCACACAAAAACTACTGAAGCAATTTTCATGAAATTTGGGACACACGTAGAGAGTAACTTGGATTAACACAAGATAGTTTTATCTCGAAAAAATGCTCCAGTGGGATGCAATGGGACGAAGTTCCACGGGATCGAAATTTACGCCGGTGAAACCGCGGGGCGCAGCTAGTGTATAAATAAATACAAATATATTGGTGATGATAATGCTTGTAACAATTAAGCGGATATCACTGAATACAGCAAGCCGTGACCTACATAAGGGCAACTATTTTTATGGTTCTGCGGTAAATATTACGTACGTGTTACGATTAAGTTGCGTCATAACAAGTTATTAAAACACGACATAGGAACTGGGTAAGATACTGAATGAAGCCGGAATTGAATAAGACTCGTGGTCTAGTGGTAAACATGTTCGGTTGCAGATTCTGATGTCCATGGTTCTAGTTATTCTAGTATCTATATATATATAAAACTCAAACGTGACATAGCCATCTATCAATGCACAGCCCAAACCACAGGATGGATCAAGCTGAAATTTGGCATCCAGGTAGATGTTACGACGTAGGCATCCGGCTAAGTAAGGATTTTTACAAATTCAACCCCTAAGGGGGTGAAATAGGGTGTTGAAGTTTATATGGGTTTCTTATAAATTAACGCGGGTGAAACCGCGGGGCACAGCTAGTTCAAATATAAGGCCCTAAGCAAATCAAATTTCTGTACCGGTACGACATAAGGGTCTTCAAGAAAAGAGCATAATATGTTTTGGTTAAAAGCCGGCATCGCTTCTGCAAGATGGGTATAGTATGGTGGACCGTCTATGGGTAGAGGTCTATTTGTAATATTAATGTTTATAAGAAAAAAGGTAATTGAATAATTATTGTTTAAAATACAATGTTACTTTGCATAGGTCACTACTAGGTGTAGGTAGGTACATTGATTAATATCTATTATTTCTTTGGTATTTCGAAGTTTCATGGTGTGCCATACCATGTACTTATTACATGGTATTGCAATTGTAATAATATAAGATAATAACTATAACTGTAATAACATAATAAAAAACTATAAACTAAAATAAGAGAAAAATGTTAACGTATTTATCTTGTCTTATAGTTTCTATAATTTGTTTATCAAATGCTATTTTTCACCTGCTAGTTTCCCCCATCTTATAATAAAAAAAATCTATTTATAACGTATTTTTAAAACGAAATCTTCATGTCACTGCATCTCTACATTATAATGCAGGAAGTATTATACAAAAATAAACCTCCTAAATCAGTTTATCTATTAAAGAAAACCGAATCAAAATCCGTTGTTTATAAGTACAAAGGAGCAAACGCCTGTTTCATTGATGATTTAAGACGGAAATACATAATGAGTACCATTACAAGCTCGCCATCGATCACGCACTCGTGAAAGCTCTCGCCTGCACCTCACAACTCATTCCCACGGAGGGATTCCTCTTATCTGTCGGATATTTGCATTTGAAACAAGCCTTGTGCAGTGTAAATAGAATATTGTGTTTCGATGTTACATAAATTGAGGCAATGGACATCTTTATAGAGCTTATCTTAAAAAGCTGGAATCAAACTTATAACTTATCCTATTAATATTATAAATGCGAAAATTTGTAAGTTTGTTTGTTTGTTTGTTACTCCTTCACGCAAAAACGGCTTAACCGATTTTCATGAAATTTGGCACACACATAGAGGGTAACTTGGATTAAGACAGGATAGTTTTTATCCCGAAAAAATGTTCCTATGGAATGCCATGGGATGATTTTCTAATTTCCACGGGATCGAAATTTACGCGGGTGAAACCGTGGTGCGCAGCTAGTACATATATAAAAGGTATAAACATGTTGTTTTATTTATTTATTTTAATTATTTATGTAATTTTTTTTAATCATTCATATACAGAAAATAAAACAATAATTAATTTTTTTTTCAATATTTTTTATTTTTAAATTTACAATAAGAGTACGCTGGTACATAGGACCAACTTATTCCATAATGGAATGTCTTCTAGTTGGTCTACGAACGTGCAGAACATACGCAATAGTTTTTTGAAGTTTAGAATAACAATTAATTGGTCTTAGAATTTTTGTTGTCAAAGTAATAACCTGCAGTCTACCACCGGTTCAGCCCTGGCACAGATTTGAGAAGATACCGAAATAATAATGGGAGTTCCATTTAAATTTGTGTTTATAACTAAAGTTACAGTTAAAGTTAAATTACAGTTCTGAATCTGAGACCATCTGGATTCTGGAAGGAGCTGTTATGCCCATATACTTTAATAAATTACTACTTACTTTGTAACAGCCGCTGTAATTTATCAATTACTTTTTAAAATATACTAACAAAAAGATTTTTATTAGAATATGAAATTGCGCTTGAAAGGCTTGATTAGATATGAAAGCTACTTTTCTGTTTTTTTTTTCAGCTTTTTTTTAAGGGGACAAACAAGCCGTCGGAGCCTTTTTATGACTATCGATGCCTATGGACATGCGCGTGATTGTTATGCAGTTGCACTGCCCTCCTTTTCTCTTTCAAAGAGCCACCGGCTACTTACAAACCGCACGAAACGCGACAGCTATCACTTTACGGAGGTATCGTTTGAGCGAGAGGTACCCACTGCCAGCCAATTACGTCTCGCTTCATTATAACTAATTACGAGGATATGAGAGAGGTCTAAGTACTCGCGAGGCTCCGTATTATTTTTCGGACACCCGACACCGCACCCGAGAGAGAGTACCTGTGGTTTTCTCTGTGCTGACATATTACTGAACGTGTTATTAAATAGCTACTTAATTGCCTTGGCAACACGGTGGCAACATTATCTTATAAACATATCGCTCAGTCCTACGTATATTGTATCAATATCATCAGCTCTTATCAGCCTGTACGTCCATCACAGGCTTTTAATGAACGCCTGATCGGCTGATCCACTGTTCTTGGCATCCAACGACCCCTTCCGAATTGTCACCCCAAGCGGCTGAAACATTTGTGACACGTCAGGTGTGTCAGCCCTTAGTTCAGAACCTTATGAGACATGGGTTCTGGTAAAATAAAATCATCCCAGTGCTCAGGAAGACTATCCTTAAAGTAATCATAAGTTAATTTATTTTGTAACATCAGCCTTACATCTTCTTATCCTAAGTCTTTTTTATATTTTTTTAAAACAAATTTCAAATTCAAT
Source organism: Calycopis cecrops (assembly GCA_001625245.1). Taxonomy (NCBI): domain Eukaryota; kingdom Metazoa; phylum Arthropoda; class Insecta; order Lepidoptera; family Lycaenidae; genus Calycopis; species Calycopis cecrops. The sequence continues at coordinate 103,406 of LUGF01044484.1, forward strand.
TTCTTAAAACATTCAAATTCATTATTTGTAAAAATACAGTACATAGGTATAGTTGGTAATAAAATAATATTTTGTCCAGTAGATTTGCCATATTATTTTATGGCATACAAAAAACATATTACACACATTACACATTATTAAAATATAACATCAAAATAAATGTTGATTGATTGCAACTCAAAACTTAAAAAACAGCAGTAGGCCACTCAGTTTTACACAATGTTAAATAATGATATAGGCTTTGAAACACCATTGTAGTTAGGATGATGTCTCCAAAAATATTCGCGTGATATAAAGTTAATCTCGAAATTCGATACAATTATCGGTACCTGTTACCTATTACTTGTATTTGGTCAAACACTCTCTTCAAACTGTCAGTTATAAGCCATGCAGTTCCAATTGTAATCCATACACCACTACTACACCAAGGCAACTCTAAGCATTCATGTATAAATTACTTTTAACCTGTTCGCCTTATGATAATGTGCTCAGAAAGAAGTAACAGACCCGTGCGCCTGTCACACGACGAGATGTCACGGATACATGCACTTACTGGTACTTCCTGATGCGAGATAAACTATCGAGATAGTTGAAGGAAAAATATGAAAGTATCGTAATGATTTCAACTCATCTGAGATGTAACTGGATAAGTAAGGGCACAGCTTTATATTAGACACTGTTAACATGTCCTGGCTTTTTCATATAGTATAGGGGTGCAAACGAGCAGTTGGAGACATTTTCATGTCTACTGACGCCCATAGACATCGGTGTAGAGGTTATACAGATGCGTCGCCCTCCTTCTTCCTCTCCCCTCTATGGGATACCGTATACTACATACCGCCCGAAAGGCCCAAAGGTCTTTACGCCGTAGTCAAGTAAAAGGTATTTCCCCGGTCGTACCGGCTAAAATCGGCTGAAATGCAGAATGGCACAACTCTTAAAGAGTAGCCGGCCCAGTCCCGTCTGAATAGCGGAATAAATGCATAGTGCGCCTGTGTCGGCGCACTGGGACACCATAATATGACTGGCGCAGTTTGCAGCCTGCAGGTCTCTAAAGAGGTGAACCGAGTTATTCGGCTAAGACACTATACCATACCTAATAGGCAGATGGATAGTCAAACCACTAATCGCAAGTCGAAATACTTAAACAATCCACTCAATTAGAGCACAAAATAGAAATCCAGGACTTAGGGCCGTCACACACTATGTAGATGCGGTAAGATATGTAAGTATATATATATATATACTTACATATCTTACAACACACAATATACATTTTATTATAGTATAATTACAAATATAAATATATATATATATATATATATTTATATTTCCAACAATTTTACAAACACTTTATTTCTACAATAATAGTTCTCGTCAAACTCTGAAGTTTGAGATCTGAGCGCATATCTGTCAGTATCTCTCTCTATACGAAACTGAAGGTGAGCCACACACTACGCACATAACTTATATTTTAGAGTCAAGTATCCGTAGGCGCAGACATATATTGAAGGATGGTTTTATACGCAGATGAAATTTTATCGTATCTGCTTAGTGTGTAGCCTTTATTTTTACCAGCTTTCCTTTTAGTTCAGCCGATCTTTCATAAAACGCACAAAATATGGCTTGCGTACGTTCTGTGAGTGATAGGTTTTCATTATTTCCCAGCCAGCCAGTTCATAAATATAAGAGGTTATGACTTAAGTTCCACGTCTTAAGTAAAAAATACAAGGAAATATTAACTTAAGGAATTAAGGAAACCTTATAAGATCGCCTTCACACAGGATAAGTGGGACGTTAGGTTAATGAAAAATCAATAGCACGAAAGTACTATATATTTCAACTAGCTGTACACCGCGATTTCCAGATAAACTTCAACACCCTATTTCACTCCCTTAGGGGTTGAATTTCTAAAATCCTTTCTTAGCCGATGCCTACGTCACAACTAGCTACATAACAATTTCCAGCTCGATCCATCCAGTGGTTGGGGCTGTGTGTTTATAGATCACTATGCTACCTTTGATTTTTATGTAATTGTATAGATAGAGAATATGGCGTAACACAACATACAAAAATACGATAGCTAGCGCACCATGATACAGAATCGCGAAGGTTGTTCGGGGTATGCTCTTGATTGCTACTCATTTCAGAGTAGAGTCTAAGGTATTTAAGATAGCGAATACAAAAACTTTTTGAAATTGATCATACGTAAAATTAGAGATCATCTATCTCTGGTTTC
>LUGF01044484.1:108451-124224 GCA_001625245.1 Calycopis cecrops
GATACATGCACTTACTGGTACTTCCTGATGCGAGATAAACTATCGAGATAGTTGAAGGAAAAATATGAAAGTATCGTAATGATTTCAACTCATCTGAGATGTAACTGGATAAATAATGGCACAGCTTTATAGTAGACACTGTTAACATGTCCTGGCTTTTTTATTTAGTATAGGGGTGCAAACGAGCAGTTGGAGCCATTTTCATGTGTACTAACGCTCATAGACATCGGTATGGAGGTTATACAGAAGTGATGCACTCCTTCTTCCTCTCCCCTCCATGGGATACCGTATACTACACACCTCCCGAAAGGCAGAGGTCTTTACGCCGTAGTCAAGTAAGAGAGAGGTACCTCTCCGGTCGTGCCGGCTGAAATCGGCTGCAATGCTGAATGGCTTAACTCTTAAAAAGTATCCGATCCAGTCCCGTCTGAATAGCGGAATAAATGCATAGTGCGCCTGTGTCTGCGCACTGGGACACCATATGACATGCGCATTTGGCAGCCTGCAGGTCTCTAAAGAGGTGAAGCGAGTTATTCGGCTAAGACACTATACCATACCTAATAGCCAAATGGATAGTCAGACCACTGATAGCAAGTCAAAATACTTAAACAATCCACTCAATTAGAGCACAAAATAGAAATCCATGACTTAGGGCCGTCACACACTATGTAGATGCGGTAAGATATGCATGGATCTGAGCGCATATCTGTCAATATCGCTCTCTATACGAAACTGAAGGTGAGCCACACATTACGCAGATAACTTATATTTTACCGTCAAGTATGTGTAGGTATATTGAAGGATGGTTTTATACGCAGATGATTAGTGTGTGATAGCCTTTATACCAGCTTTCCTTTTAGTTCAGCCGATCTTTCATAAAACGCACAAAATATGGCTTGCGTACGTTCTGTGAGTGATAGGTTTCCATTATTTCCAACCAGCCAGTTCATAAATATAAGAGGTTATGACTTAAGTTCAACGTCTTAAGTAAAAAATATAAGGAAATATTAACTTAAGGAATTAAGGAAACCTTATAAGATCGCCTTCACACAGGATAAGTGGGACGTTAGGTTAATGAAAAATCAATAGCACGCAAGTACTATATATTGCAACTAGCTGTACACCGCGATTTCACCTGCGTTTAATTTCTAAGAAATCCACATAAACTTCAACACCCTATTTCACGTTCTTAGGGGTTGAATTTCTAAAAATCCTTTATTAGTGGATGCTGGGGTGCTGCGGGCTGTGCGTTGATAGATCACTAAGTCAGCCACCTTTGAGTTTTATATAAATTAAATAGATAGAAAATATGACGTAATACAACATACAAAACTATGATAGCTAGCGCACCATGATACAGAATCGCGAAGGTTGTTCGGGGTTGGCTCTTAATTGCTACTTATTTCAGAGTGGAGCCTAAGGTATTTAAGATAGCGAATACGAAATCTTTTTGAAATTGATCATACGTAATATCAGAGATCACCTATCTCTGATTTCACGCATCTGTGATATTATAATGATAAATTTTAATTAATAATATCAGACGAATGGCTGCAGCCACGTACCTCGTAAGGCTTAGGGGTCTTAAGATTATTTTTGTACCCTTAAATGGGACCCCCTCTCTACTCTAAGGTCTTGAAATGCAAGAGGTTAATCCGGCGCGACGATGAAAAAAATTACAAAAATAAACTGATATCTGATCTCTAAATTTAATTTGTCCTCTATGCAGTAACTTGTTTACATTCTGGCAGACGGTACGGTTGACACGGCTCAATTCCATAAACAATGATATCAAATTGTTTCCTCACGACCAAAATACATTGAAGTATAAAAGCGCGATAAGAAATTCTCAAAATTTTATTAATTTAATCTCACGCCCCACGGCCCCGGCTTTACGGACTTATTTTGACATTTCATTAAGCTGACATTCACATTTTTTGGATATGACATAAAAATAATAAAGACGTGATAAAATGGAAATTGACTTGTAATATTTTGTGTCCTTTTTTTAGCAAATCGTATTGATTGTCATTTTAAAGAACTTCTATTAGTTATAGATGTGGAGGATGTAAGTAATGATGCAGTACCTATAAGTAGGTATGTGATACTTATACGTAATACGTAAGTGTAAGTATGTCACACTCTGTACTAGGGTTGCCAACGGAACTTGAGCCCATCACAGGGTTCCAACGTTAGAGTAGGGAAGGTTCAAAGGCAGCCGAACAGTCGCCAAGTAGAAGTCTGGCCTTTTCACCGAGGCCAACCTGTCGCTGGCGGGGCCCTATTGCTTGTAGATCCGGCACCCTCCAATTACCTATAGCGGCTGTAGGCACCCGCAGGGGTTTAGTCGGTAGGGGCAACCCAATTGCCGAGTCCGACACTGTACCCGGTTGAGCCACCCGGCTTCAAGGTATTCCCGTGCGTTACCAAAAAAGGGATGCCAACCGTTTTATAATAAATAGTATTGTACTATATATCAGGTCTGTGTACTATATACTGTTGAAGAAATATTATAGTACGCAAAAATACAATATTTTCAAGATCTAAATATTTATATTGCAAATAGCGAAAAATAGTGTTTATTAATGCTCATCCCTCAATGAGTTTGTAGTATACTATAAGCATTTTTTAATGCATAAGTTAAAAACTACTATATTTCGCTGAAGAAATTTAGGCAACCCTGCTCTGTACTCTCTGTCTACCCCTTTAGGGAAATGGCGTGAAGTGTTGTAGTTATCTCTGTGTAGGTATTTTTATAGAACATCACGCCTTTTAAATAACTGCGTTGGTAGGATAATGTTATTCCATCGTAAGTATGTAGGTTACTTGTGCTACAGCCTAAAATTCATGATAGTTTTTAATGTGCGACAATTGAGAAGTCGTTTAGATTTGTCCTAATAATAATAATAACACATTTATTTGCAAAAAACACACATCACCAACATTAAATACATAAAACGAGTTAAGAGATAACACACATTAACTATTAGTGAAAAGTGATACCAAAAGAAAGCTAACAAAAATAAGGTAAAGGTTGGCAACATCGTGGTCTACAAAATGGGACCTCAGCTTAAGCCAGACCTTATGACCTGATACTGGTTTTCAGGTCCACCTTTAGTTTTTTTCCCTTTTTTTTATCAGGAGAATAACACTGGGTAGCAGTTTTTTTTTCTATTTCAACCCAATACTAATATCTACATTAGAACCCATTTTACTTCTTTTTACAATCGCCAGTGTCCAGCATGCTGCTGACAGTCTCAGACCTAGCCAGTCGACTATTTACATTGTACGTCTGTCTTTATGTATTTAAGTGCCCTCCGCGGTATTTTTATTATACCATAGACGGATAAAGAAGAAATTGAAACCATTTGGTGGCTACCTAAGCCTATTAAATTAGGGCCCGTTAATGATTATGGAATTTCGTTGCTCTTCTTCGTCCCACCTACAAGGGAGCTTGGGGGCATTGCAACAATGACTTTTTATAAGTCAATAGGTGTTAATGACGGTTCTCAAGAATAAAGTTGAATTAAACTACCTTCTTTAATTACAGTTATCGGTTAAAAACGAAACAAGTCACATCGGGAGTATTTTTATTGGACATATTTTAATAATATTTGTTGTCATTTAGGTAAATTAATAAAGAAAAGGCATTCAATTCTACGAATTGCTATTTGACAGTACCTCATTATTATCACATTATGTTGCCAAAAGTTTTAGCGAAAGGGTCACCCCTTTGAATTCATCAAAAAGTTAAAAGATTGGGGAAGTTTCTGTAATAAATTAGTACTTTCTAAGATAAGGTACGAAAATGTAAATAAAAAAAAAATTGCCACGTAATTTAAATTATATTATAATAATTAGTACCTATTGAGTAATTATCACCAGTATGTTCATTATGCTTTTTTCGAGTCAGTCAACGCCAAGTTGGACAATTCTGATTCTCCTAACCGCTGAATCGCTTAGAATATCAAATTACAAACATATATTTTTTTTTATTAAATCCTATTGAATTAAAGCTTTTGGTGCTAACTTTGCAAACACAGTATTTTTTTATTAAATCATAGTGAATTACAGCTTGTGGTGCTAAATTTGCCTATTTTGTATTCTAGACTTTAGCAGTTTTGTAATCTGGAACTGTTTAACAGTTTTTGGCGACATGTTTCTTGTACAGTTTAATGGAATGAGAGAATAGAGAGTGCACTAACGTCTTCACACAAACTTTTGTAATATAATCACGAAGCGAAGTCCATGTCTTGCAGAATTAGTTTCCATAGGGGACGGCCGCCGTAGCCGAAATAATGGCTTAGCTGGATCTTATTTCTATGAGCTCCTGTACACCTTTTATACCTCAACTGCTGGATAAGTGTAGGGTATCGCGCGGCATAGGATATCGTTTCATTTCACTACATTGTGAGAGATATTGGTAGAATTTTCTTCTTTGACCTAGGTCCATTAATAGCACCCAAGTTGCGCCAGGAACACCATCTCTGCTACGTCACCAAAAAGGCCTCTCGCAATTACCAAGTGTTACATTATAATATGGAAACCTAGATGTGTATGTAACGTAATATGGCGTATCTAATTCCCCTACTTTCAGTTTTACACCGCGGTCTGTCCCCAATACGATGCCGACTTCGAGAGGTATATTATCATCTGTTTTCACTGATTATCAAGTTTTGGCGCCGAACTGGACTATTATCTAGCAAGACTTAGTGTTGTTCTATCCAGGAGAATTGGGGAGGCACGAATAGGTTACCTTACTCACATGATACCGTGTAATCACAGGTATGCTCAGGCCTTCGTAGTCTTTCAGTTGCTCCGATTGCTCGTTTGTCCCCTTATCCTATAAACTTAGGACTTTAACGCAAATGGTGTTAGAATTGATGTATAATTAAAGTTTTCAAGGATAGGTACAGATACATTTTATTAAATATTTCCATTTGGACAATGATATTGAAAATAATGAAAAAATCGTATCATACAATATAACATTTAAGATAAGACAATATGGCGATTACAAGAGTACTTAATATGAGTACGTAACTACCACTATTCCATCATTGACAAAGTGTTCACGAACGGGATTAGTCTAGTCCTAGACAAGTCACAACGCCATCTTGCGTAACCTACTAGTTATTTAATTAATTATTATTTCAATGGCTCTTGTGCAAAATTCATCCATTTACTAAGCGCAAATTATCGAAAAACCAAGATCTACAAACATTTTTTAACATACAAATACTTATTTGACACAACTATTAAATAAAATAATTTGATAAAAATAAATATTGTACTCTATCCTTAATCAGGTCAAATTCTTTAGTCCTATGTACCAGCATACACTAAGATTGTTAATTTCTAATGTTTTATTTTATGTACATGAACTATTAAATAAATAAAATATCGTAATAACTCTTAATTTATTACGAAACGGAAAGATAATTTGACATTAGAATTATAAATGAATGGATGCACTTGTATGTGTTCGGCTTATCAACTAGATATTACGGTTGTGTTGGTTTAAGCTATCGCTGTACCTCTAACCGAATGCGCTGCACAATACAACGCTTTCATAATTGTACGCTCAGCCCAAGTGAGCGAGCGAAGCGCTTGCAGCGCTGATAGTGGCGGCGTGGGTAGGGTTGTCACCAGTATTTTATCATAAAATATTTTTACGATATAAGTATGTATGTTATTTGACTTTGTTCTTTGGTGAAAATACAACTAAACGGATTTGGGTGAAAGTTTGAGTAACGTAAAAATACTTTATTATCGTGAAAAAGAAATTACGAATCCCTTGATGTCTTAAACTATCCTTTTTTACACACAGACATAAGATCATTTTACTGCCTGATTTTACAATATTCTAGTTAAAAGGTCGAAGCCTCTTTTTAAGTAAGTATGACCCACACACAGCTCTATACTTTAAGATAACAATAAAGTAAAAATATTATTTTAGCTTAATTATAGTTTTTCGGGGATCAAAAGAGATCAAAAGACCCGAAAATGAAGAATGATTACAACTATTAATTAAACTTTAAATTATAAAAAATTATAAAATTATAAAACAAATCAATAAGTTATTCTGCTGAACCTATTATTAAGTATATACAAAAATATACTTTGATTCTGCGCATTTTTCTTAATATTGATAAACCAATATATTTTTGCTGTAGGCTACAGCCCTAGCTGTGAGGGACCGGGCACTCCGCGACACGCGAGTCAGTCGCTCGGCTGACGGCGGTACGGACAGCCTCAGTTGCGTTCCTCTCGCCGCGGCGGCTCGCTGCCTCGCACGCCCTTATCAAAACATTCCCGCATTGGAATCGATCTGCACGTCTCTACGCTATCCGCGAAAAAGCGTACGCACACCCCTACCCCTAGTGACGTAGTGTCTCTAATAGTGTTGTGACTTATGCTTTATTGGTTATTGGATTTTTTTTTTGTTGTATCGAGTTAAAAACATCACGGTAAGTATTGTTTATGTTTTTTATTGGTGGTTTTGTTTGTTTGCAAATCTTAATACTTAACTGTAATTTTTTGTATTGAAAACCTGTAAAAAACAAAATTATAGATTCACGATGTAAATTATTCTCGAATAAAAAAACGAAATAGAAATTAAAAAGCGCGCATCAACGTCGGTATTACATGTATAATTAATTTAATTCGCAGACGCGAGATTTCTATTTTATTTGAATTATAATACACATAAAAAACTTATGCATGTTAATTTTTTGATATTACAAAATATTCAAATTACGAATATTTAATGTCTGTGGGGCTATTTATAAATAATATTCGAACCGGGAAGAGAGAACAGACACATCCGTATGTTAAGCGGTGTGTCAAGCACGATGTGTATTTTTATCCGAACACAAACATTAAAACAGTAACCGAAAAAGATGCGTGAACCGAATCTCCATATTTGACAGACTGAAGACTTTTGAATCTTGGAATTTTCTATTTTCTTTACATCGACGTTAACGTCCATCAATAGGTTTATTTTACTAATAAGTATTTTAAATCGAAAATTGATTGAGTTTAGTTAAAGTTTAGATTTTATAGTAGTTTAGTTTAGTATATAAACTAAAATCAGTAACCAATTGGTAACCACAAAAATGTATTCATTAATAAAATTATAGCCTTATGCTCTTTGTTAATGTCCATCGATAGTTATGATTATTTTTTATCGACTTATACCTATTTTAAACTAAAGATTTATTGAGTTTATGTGTGAAACTCAGATTTTATAGAATATACAAAACTAGTCGACCAGCGCTCACTTCTATGGGCCTCAAAATTAAATATATTTAATAATAGAAATATAGCCTATGTATCTGAATATTAGTCTAGTGTAGGTTTAGTGTAAGAATTTTGGTGATCGTATTTTAGAAGATAAACAAGCATACTCTCACCTCTTTGTAATATTACCTAGTATAAATGTTAAAAATGTTATAGATAATTAAATAAATACATAAACCATACAAAAAAATTATGGAAAACTTCAATAAGATATAACTAATACATAGTTATATACAAGCTTACATTTTTTTTAAACGAAAAGAGTATTCCTAATACTTTATTATTTAATATATCGACGTAGGACAGGTACGACCTTTCTTATTTACCAAAAACTACGTATTGTTAGATTGTAATTAATTATGAGAGAGGGGAAAGGCCCTGTTTTGATAATTTTACACACTATTAGTTGATACTAAAATTCCTAAGGAATTATATAAATCACGCCAATTGCGTAATAGACTTTGCTGTATAACCTTCAGCTTATTGTCGTAAACAATTATTCTCTTTCCCTTTAATGCCGGATTACCCTCGTATTGAAATATTGACCACCGTAATGCAGTTTGTGCTCTAGATTTTTTTTACATTTTTACACTTGTATTATTCTGTTCACATAATATATCCAGCTAGCATATTCTATACTGAAATTCTTCTCTTAATAATACTTAGATAAGAGAAGAATTTCAATATAGAATACTCTAGCTGGTGCCTACGACTTCGTTCGCGTAGCGTAGTGATATTATAATCAAAGTGATTTGTTATTGTTTGCTTGCAATGTGCCGAAATTCCGATTTCCTGTAAGAATTAGCGATTTTACCGCAGTAAAAAGTGTTTTTATATTGACCAGGCTTACATTCACCACAAAAGGTTTCATTCGAAACAGACATACAAAAAAAATCAAAACATTGAAAAGTGTTCTAATACTATTTTAACATCGCCCAGACACACGAATTTTACTGTTTTATTATAATATATAAAAAAATATACTTAACCTATGTTTTTCCCTGATACCGTAGCTTCCTATTAGGGAAATAATCGAAACCGGTCCAGTAGTTTTGGAGCCTCTACGATGTGAACAAACAAAAAATCTTTCCTTTTTGTAATATTAGTACAAAAGATATTCGTATAAATTCTGAAATAGTCATAAATTAGAAATTTCAGAATAACTTTATGTTCAAAAATGTTGTATTTTACTTATAACGTACTTTTTATAGTGAATATAATGAATATTATTTACGAAATTGTTTAACAATAATTTGCGTTATATGTCTGAAACTACATTCGGTGTGTTTTTATTACAATGGCGCAAAAAAAACTTAAAATTTAAACGTAACTTGAAACGTCAAACGAGTCCTGGACTTAACGCATATAATTGTTTTAAAGATAAACAGTCCTATATGTTAACTCTAGAATATATTAACTCATTGAATTAATATTGTTATCCTTGAGTAATACTACTGGTACCATTTATACCTACTTACCTACATACTTGACAATTCTTGCTGCATTATATTTTAAACAATATAATACTTTTAGGACAAATTTATGGATAACAAATTCTATGATTGAGGATGTTTTATTTTTAAACACTACTTGTGTTAATACTATCTATTCCGAAATCTTATCGATCTTAATCTGCTTATATATATTGGATATTAAGGACTGAAAATATGGTTGACAAACAATAGGCTGCTTATTGTTTGTCAACCTGGTCTTTTCTCAATATTTGCAACAAAAGTTTCTCTTTTGTTTCTTTTGTTTATCGATGTGATCATCAATGGAATCACCAGTACGATTTGGTTTTTTTTTACGTGCGTTTATAAGTTTATTGCCAATTGCTACTGGCTACTTATTTTTTAATATAAGAAGGTTTTGAGTAGGTATATACTACTAAGATCGCTTTAACGCTTTTTATATGTCGAAGCCCAGAGACACTCTCATGAGTTAAGAAGATGAGTAGCGACGGCTATCACTGAGCTTCCGGTTAATCTGGAAAGGAATAGGGAAGCGCCACCTAGATTTTACCGCCATGATTCCGCAGTCAAATATAATAGAGATTAGCAGGACTTAGAAACTGTATAATGTAAATATTATGATTTAATATAAGAAAGAACTTTTGAAAATACAGTTCTTAAACATGCCACCATCTATAATGTCCATTTGTAAATTACACACGTACTTTAAGAATTAAATTTTATATTCTGAAAATATGTTCTCTTGTACAGAAAATCTAAGTTTGAGCGCCACTGACTGGGTGCATTTGTAAAGGATCAAACCATCCAGGACCCACTTGAAAAATTGCAATCTATAAATATTTAGTATTTATTTATTTATAAGTAATTAGGTGACAAAAAAACATACAGAAAAATAAGGTATAAAGGGATATTAAAATGACGCTGGCATATAATATTAATATTCGTTAGTATTTACTTTTGTTTTTAATTAACAAAGTGGCAAACATTTAGACGAGCAAATACTAAAATAAATAAAAAATCTGCATTTAAACAGGGAGTTTAAATGTGGAAAATTATTCAACATAGTATAAAGATTAAATATGGAATGATTTTATTCTGAGAAACATATTTTAGATTATAACGTTGCGTTCGTAAACGCCTATTCCAATGCATAATAGATTTTAAATGGCGTACAACCAATTTAACAACCGACCAGTGACCCGCTATTATTTCTTGTGCAACTCGCAATATGCACTGTAAACAACAAAAACCACTTGCAATAAAAACCGCGTAACTTTAACGTTTCAGGCTCATTTACACTTTGCATTAAAAATAAGGGAGCCCGACGATATCCAGTCCTCGGGCATTACGCATGCGATTATATTAAAACGCACTTGTAATAATGGCTACTTACTTTTTATGGACACAATTATTGCAATACTTAGAATAATGATTAGTCTGTGACAGTCTCCAGGAGTAGTATTCTGAACTAGCTTTTCCTGCGACTTTATGTGCGCATGGAGCGTTACGCTTTTTAAAATAAGTTTCTAGGCTTCCAGCAATTCAAAAATAAAAATTGCTACCGCGAACTTTTCCGAGTCTAACCCGACGGGCATGAGGTACCCCGTGGTATGATAATAATAGTCACATTTGCTGTCCATGATAATAATAGTCACATTTGCAGTCCATGATAATAATAGTCACATTTGCTGTCCATGATAATAATAGTCACATTTGCTGTCCATGATAATAATGGTCACATTTGCTGTCCATGATAATAATAGTCACATTTGCTGTCCATGATAATAATAGTCGCATTTGCTGTCCATGATAATAATAGTCACATTTGCTGTTATTTATTCTACTTATATCTCATCCCGATACCCTATTAGACCGTTCTCCTCCTCTTTAGACCTAGCAATCCGTTAAACCTATATTGAGCTACTCAATAAAACATAACAGGTCCGAAAAAAAATTATAAAATAGTTTTTATTTTCTCTACAAAAACAGATTATAGGTACATGATTTTTAAATGTATTGTGTATTTAAAATATAAGACATTAATAGGCAAGGAATATAGATATTAAAAAAACAACTAAACGAAAAGTGTAATTCGTGGTAAATTTTTATTTGCGTTAAAAATAGGTAACCTCTTTATAATTGTACCTACTTGTACATCATTGAAGTTTTTTGTTTCAACAAACAGGTTTTGTTTTACTGATATACTTTAGTTATATTTTTGGAGGTTCTATGAAGAAACTAATATTAACATTTTACATTTTAGTAATTTATTAAATGCTAACTATGCTCTGCGGTTTTTCTCAAGTAATCTAAGTAAACCGTTCATATTTTTTTGGGCATAGGAGGAATAGGTACATACTTTTGAAATGTTATATCGATATACGTACATAATATAAAACTCAAAGGTGACTAACTGACATAGTGATCTATCCACGCACAGCCAAAACCACTGGACGGATCGAGCTGAAATTTGGTAGATGTTATGACGTAGGCATCCGCTAAAAAAGGACTTTTAGAAATTCAACCCCTAAGGGGGTGAAATAGGGTGTTGAAGTGGATTTCTTAGAAATATACGCGGGTGAAACCGCGTGGCGCAGCTGGATAAACATTATATATCTGTAAAAATATACTTAAGTATTTTAAAATTCTAAATATTGCTCGATATAATTTATTGTTAACACTATCAAGTGACATTTTATTTGAGTGTTATCTTGATTTAAGGTTTTGTCATTGTGAAGTTTTAACGTGCATCGTTAAACAAACGCCGAACTGCTACGGCGTGTCACGTAGGCGATAAAACTTTATGAAATTAACAATAAAAAAGATTTAAATATATTTAAAATATATTGATATACATATACAGAGCACATATTATAAAGGGTTTCTTTTTGGTCACCGGCCAAATTTTAAAATAATGAAGTAAATATCACTCCAAGGGCGTGTATTAAATTTTATAGTCTAATTGTAATATTTTGTTAAGTGTAGCATCCCAATAACAATTTTTGTTAGACCCGGGATTCGAACCCAGGCCCCCACGTCTGTGGTTAAACACGCTAACCACCAGACCTCGAGGCAGTATTCTCGAGGCCTCGAGGTTGATAATATAATGATAATGATGTTATCATTCAGTATTTATATACTGATAAAACTTTGGTCCGCTCGGGAACTCAAACCTTTTATAACTCGCAAATATGTTTAACTGTTCATATTTTCAATACTGTCAAATCTATTTTCACCATCAAACAACACAGGAGGTGTCTTAAGATTTCATCTAAATAAAAAGAAATATATTCTACTTCGCGCTAAAGACTTGAAAAAATTATTTTATTAATTATTAAAAAAACTAATTTTGTGTAAGTATATCGTAATTTTGTGATCAATAAAATTGTTTTCTTTCTTTTCTTCTCTCTTTCAAAAATAGAAATAATAATAATAACCTCGTGATCAAAATTGCTGCGGTGGCAATTTCGATAGAGACAAGTCAACTGTACAAGACATAATATAATACACAAGTGTATGCGCAGACAGATGTGCACTCTTTATACCGTCATTCCCATATTTTGAAGAGACAGCAGTTCGACACAATAGTACCTAGAGAAATCAGACGGTCGATATGGTGGGGAACATCGCTAACTTTCCGACTTTGGACTGTTATTAGACATTGAAAGATTTGGAAGATACCAATAACACTTTCATTCAACCAAGGAATCGAATTCGGGACCATGCGATATGTTTCTGCCACTAAACCACGTGGCAATCAATAACTAGTTTAATATTATATTAAAGTAACAATTTACTCGATCTGTAATTGCATAAAAAACGAGCTCCTATCGAATTTTGCATTTATTTGTTACATTTGTTATCATTTAATTAAGTACAGTCAGTACATAGCAAGTATATATTGTAACAAGTTTTACAGACAGTCTGAGGCACTGCCGACTCCGACTTTATCAGAATGAACGAAATACTTCGGGGAAATCAGCAAGACTTGCAACACTCGAGGATTCCATCGAAGTTCGTGGGTATAGGTGCGACTTGCACCTATCAGTTATTGTACAAATACGTGTTTTGATAAATATAATTCAAGCGTATCAATTTTTATAAATAGATTTCATCATCATTATTTTAATAACATTACCTACCTATTTTCATTGCAGATTATAGATTTTTTTCTTTTCATCATTAAGACTTCTACTAGAACAAACTATAAGACTTAGTGATGAACTTACTGCATTGTGCTATAGCTACTATGGTTGTATGCCAATGAGTACCGTAGGCGTTAATTATAAACGGTTAAATTCAAGAGAGACTTATAGCTCGAGCTGTAGGAGCTCGTGATAATCTTTGGTGTATTTCAACTCAGCGGAATTGAAACCTCAGCGCTCTTCAGATTCAATTCAGCTCAAATCCACTTTTTACTGATTCACAAAACCGCGATACTCTATTACTTTTCACTTGACCTTTTCGTCTATAAAATCCTTATACAATTTGTGGATCGAGTCCTTATTGATTTTTATTCGGAAACATCTTAATTGAGGTGTTTATAATGAAAAAAACTCCATATCGCAATAACCACCCTTACAGAGTACGAATGCCATAAGTCGCGATTCTTTCATACTTATCTTGCTTTGTTTCATACTTATTTGGCATTTTAGTATCTACTTTAAAGATATAAGATATAAGATCTCAACTTCATTTTATTTTTAATCATCGACTTGTCAAAATAGTACAGACACTCTGCAAAATATGTATATTAAAGCATATTTATTAGAATTTCGACCTCTATTCTAACAATTGAAATATTTAATGTTACCTTGGTTAGATTTCGCGTTTAATTTTTGGTTATATATTTTAAATAAATTAAAAAGGATTTTGCGAACTACGCTACTAAAATACTTTAGTAAACAATAAATAAATAGTGATATTTTATGAACAAAAGAAAGCAATTTATGTTGCACCTATCTGTAAATTTTAAAATACTTCATTGAAAGGTGTCCGATAATAGGGTATTTACTGTAGTCGCTAGGTGAAATAATAGGATATAAACGATTTTAGTAAAGAGTAAAAGCTGTGAAAATGAAGAAACTCGAAGTCTTGGTGGACAAGGAACCAAGTAGCATATCGATGTTTGTACAATATCTGTAATAATATAATAATAATATCTACAATAATATCCGTGGACTTTTACACGCAACTACCGAGTTACAGATACTAGACAACGGAAATATATTTAATATTTTTATTATAGAAATACATAAATAAATATCCTTGGCCATGGCGGGAGTCGAACCCGCGACCCCTGGCGCTACATGCTCCGCTTATGCGAGCCCAGCAGCACTGCGCCCGACTGGTCATCTAAATGCGCGATGCCTCATATCTATCAAGTTAAATCACGTAAAATGATCATTCCGTAGCCTTGAAATGAAAGGAGCTTGTTGATAATGCTGTCGTGAGAAGCTTCTGCTCCTTGTAGCACAAAATGTACAGTGAACGGGTAAAGACTTATAATCATAAAATGTCTGTGCTTGTGCAAGATTTTTCTCTTAATTTTCACCCTCCGTTAGCTTCAATTATATTTATTTCTTCCAATAATCCAATTCAAACCGTCAGTGAAATGATACAAAGCGGCGTCGTTTGTATT
This sequence comes from Calycopis cecrops, assembly GCA_001625245.1. Classification (NCBI taxonomy): domain Eukaryota; kingdom Metazoa; phylum Arthropoda; class Insecta; order Lepidoptera; family Lycaenidae; genus Calycopis; species Calycopis cecrops. Next base: position 122,867 of record LUGF01044484.1, read on the forward strand.
ATTTTGCTCGAGTTAAATGTCTTTTTCACTCGATTATACTTACTGAAGCCGGGCCTGGATGATGTCGTTTGTATTATTTCGCAAGAGTTATAGTCATTTTTCACACAATTATACTTACAGAAGCCAGGTCTGGATAGTGTCTTTTGTATTATTTGCAAGAATTATAGCCTTTTTTTCACTCAATTATACTCACTGAAGCCGGGCCTGGAGTGTCGACGCTTTTTGCCTCTGAAGTGAAGCAGTTGCAATTACTTACACTCTGTCGTAATTAAAATTAGGCATTTTACTTTTTAATGTAATTTTCCATTTTACATAACGCAATTATGTTCTATGGTTACAACATCAAATTAATGTGTATATTTTCGTAAGTTTCGAATGTATGGGTGTACAATTTACCTAGGAACATGTTATTATTTGTAAGAGGTAGTGCCACGCTGCATGCACGCATGCCTGCACGCATGTAGCCAGCCACTAACAGGGCCAGCATGACCGCCCCGTTGTAGGGACCTCTCGCGTATACGATACTAGCGTAAGGTTATGCTGTCACGATTCGTGCGGTCCCATGTAATACTGTGTCCCATGGAGAGTAGAATAGGAAGGGTGTCTGTAGTTGTGAAAATGGCGACTGCTCGTTTGTCCCCTTATATAAAACAAAGTCTAGCACGACAGAGGAAGTAACGACAATGCACCTCGATGGTGTGATATGCAAAGCTGCACCGGCACTGCCTCATATTCATATGCAAAGTCAAGAGCTCCATAAACGCATCAAACATACCCGCGTATGTAAGCGGCAGTTAATTAATTATCTCATACATTTGTATGAGGTTTTTACGACTTAGGCAGCAATGAGAACGAATTAACTTTGTTTACGAGATACTAAGTGCTAGCTGGCGATTACCTTTTTTTTTGTTGACGTAGGGTAATGCCTTTACGCACGTTACCCGGGAGCCCGGGTGGCTCAACCGGGTACAGTGTCGGGCTCGACAACTGGGTTGCCCCTACCGACTAAAACGTTATGATTGAAGGGCCCCGGACCTGAATGCAACAGGGCGCCTCCAGCGACAGGCTGGCCTCGGTGAAAAGGCCAGACTCCTCCTCCTTAGGGACTGTCCGGCTGCCTTTGAACAGTCCCTAACTCCACCTTGGAACCGTGCAATGGGGTCAGGTTCCCATCCTAACCCCTGGTCTCAATGCTCCAACGGAGCACACCAAGCCGGTCGTCCGAATGCACACCGCCATCTTCTGATTCAGAGGGACGGGTCGAGGACCTCCGGCATTGGCTGGTCCAATCCGCTGGGCGACGGACCAGCCATTAAACGGCCGCAGAGGACAGGGAGGATGACAACGACACACCGCAT
>LUGF01044484.1:127325-138934 GCA_001625245.1 Calycopis cecrops
TTACTTCAAAGTGCTTAGAGCATTAAACAAGATATTATGTTGACATTGAGAACAATACCGTATAAAACAACTAGCTGCGCCCCGCGGCTTCGCCCGCGTAAATTTCGATATCGTGGAAAATCATTCCATGGCATCCCTCAGGAACATTTTTTCGGGATAAAAGCTATCCTATGTTACTTCTAATACCTCCAAGAACATGTGTACAAAATTTCATGATGATCGGTTGAGCAGTTTTCGCGTGAAAGGGTAACAAACAAACTTACATTCGCATTTATAATATTAGTATAGATATTTCTACGTATACCGGCATTTCACCCGCGTAATTTTCAATCACGTGCATATTTTGTCGGTAAGAAATATTTTACTACCTATTTACAAACCTACAGAAGATACACAAAAGTTCATAAAGGTTGTTCTGTAAGAGGTAGAGCTACGAATGCATGCATGCTTGTAGCCGAATTGGGCCGGCACGACCGGAGAGGTACCTCTCGCTTACACGAGGCCGGCGCAAAGTGGCAGCTGTGCTGTCGCGTTTCGTGGGGTGGATAAGTAGCCGGTGGCCCATGGGGGGTGGAGGAAGAAGAAGGCAATGCGTCTGTATAGCCTCTATGCGGATGTCTATGGACGTCGGTAGTCATGAAAATAGCTCCAATTGTTCATTTGCCCACTTTTACAAAAAAAAAGTTGTTCGTTTTCTTTTGGCAGTATTCGACCACAAACATCGTAATACGGTTTATATATACGAGGATTTGTAGATATAAATTTGCAGAATGATTTAGATTGCAAATGAGATTTGCGTCATAGAAGTATTAAGATATTGGAATATGTATAAGTAAAACTCTTTTGTACCGATTTAATTAGAAGTAGAAAGTATCAGGTTTTTGAAAGCGATAAAAATTCAAATTTTACTCGGCCACAGATATCATATACAACCACATAAATCACTTCTTTAATACATTGATTTGATTAACAAAACGATTACTTGATATATCAGTAAAGAATAATTAGATCAAATTGTGACGACACTGCAGAAAAATTTTATGTATTGAAAGATTGATGTGGTTATAGATTATCGTGTCTCAAAAGTTTGATTAAAGATTTTTCTGTCTGGCAAAGGTCTAGCAAAGATTTGCAGACCCTCTACCAGTTAAGTTAACTTTAACTGAGTGCCAGAAAAGAATTGATAGTATCACACACACACTTGGTTTTCGTTGGTTGTTACAGTTTTCCCGCAGAATACAATTTCTCGGACTTACAAATTTGTCATTAAAACAGTAAGCACACTATTAACTTAATTTACAAGAACGTTAATACTTTTACCATTATATTCTTATACAGTTAGATAGACATAATATATCGGAGGCTGTGTTATATTTGCTTAGACTTGTGTATAAAGTTCATAATAATCTGCAAACTGTGTCGAACCTTCAAGTTTCGGAACACAAAATTAATTGTAGATTACACGTACGAATTTATCATATACATATTCAATGACTATTTCACACCCTACAACATTCAATTTTCAATAATCCTTATTTTCCATAGGGGACGATTAAAATATGAAAGCTGTATATCAAATATCAGCTTAATCAGTCCAGTAATTTAGTCTATGCCTTTGCAAATCAGGTTTCTGTACTGCTTTATATATAAATAGATAAATAAAAGATAGATATATATCTATCTCCGTTTCTTATCTAAAAAACAAGAAGACGTTTGCTTTTCTATTAATTTTCATTATCCTGCCATATTATACTACCATCAAGTAATACACACCTACTCTGCATGGCAGAATATGAGAATAATTATTTGTAAGAAGCTAATTAGAAGAAGGCTTCTCTTATGTTCACGACTGCTACGACATTTAACCTGAATGAGCCTCCTGGTCTCGTCTTACAAAATGGGTCGTAATAAAACATTTATTATTTGCCTTGCGACGATTCTGTCTGCATTTTTAATTCTTGCTGCACTTGGAATGTGAAATGATGCATTTTATATAAAAAAATTGGAGAGGGATTCAGAAGTTGCTTCATTTTCATTAATTGTAAAGTCAAAAATAATATTTCATAAACAATATTCAAAATGATTTTTTAGTTACTTATCTCGCTGGATCACAATTTAATAAATTCTCCTAATATTTATTATTAAAGTATTACATAGTGTAATACATATAAATAAATTCTTGTAGGTAAGTCACACACACACAAAATCAATTATTTGCCCCAATTTGTTAATTGTTACCTAATAGCGTGACTATTAATTCATCGTTTTTCATTTTTCGTCATTATGTCAGGGCATATATTAATTGTAAATTAATATAATCTTCAAAAAATATGTATGTATTTATTTTTATTTAGTACACAATCATACCTTCAGGAGTTTTTAAACCCGTTGAATTATGATAAATATAAACTATACCTATCATGATAAATAGCCAGTAAAACAGAGTACACTATAAACACAGAAATGCGCGTAGTAAAAATATGCTAAGATATAAATAATTACAAAACTAGTATACTTTAAATCAATTAAAGTGAAGAACTCGATACCAATTAGCATTTAGATAGTAGGTATCATATCAATATGCATTTCTACGTCTCAGGCCCATTCAATATCATATTAATTTAAATGATTCTAAAATACTTATAATTGCTTCGCTTAACGAGACGCTGGACGTAATTAAAAAAAACTGTTAAAAAGAAACAAATTACGACTGGTTCGGAGTAATTCCGGAAGCTTACTGGTTCCAAACCGATATATATTATAAGTATTAATTGCTTTTTTATAATTTTAACTCTTACTGTTCAAATTAATTGATTCGTATTTAGTTTTTTGTTCAGCGTTCTCATCAACATATTTGTTAATTAAGTTTTAGATTTACACATCTGATGGCATGTGATGCGTAAATCTGCATCGTTATGCCGTTGATTTATAGACTCACCTTAGATTAAGTTTTTATTTTTTAATTACATGACTAGGCATTCCATTAAACATTTGTTATTCTGAACCTGTTTGTTTTCTAAGGGAAAAGTAGTAAAGCTATTATAATGATAATAATTATTTCGTACAGATTAATCAGTGCGTTCGTTCGAGCGTTCAACGCTTATATAATTAAACTACGATTAGAGATTATTTTCTTGGAAGATCTAAATTATCTGCTCAGTGACATTGACACATTGTCAAAGCCACTAGGCAAAAATTTTCTTTCAGAAATTTACTTAAAAAAAGGGCTTCCGAGAGGTATTTTAAGTGCATTATTCGGAACTAATGATTGATTGAATTAAGAAAACCGTTACAATAACATAGTTGTTTATTGGGAGGTAATCAAGAACAATTCCTGGCTAAACTAAAGGATACATCGATATAACCACATATATAATAATCATTATTGATCTTATCTAATCAACCTTTCTGAAACAAGAAGTAAGTTCCAGCACCTCGTCAGTTTCCAAGAGATTTATAACAGAAGTTACGTGGATCAAGTAATGCGGCTTTCACTGAAGACTCGTTATTACATTCGGAACCTCACGCAACCGTTTTAGGTAACGCGGATAATTTGTGACCACGTTACGGCCCAGGTTTGATTGTTGCTTGTATTACTTAATGTATAGTTTTTGTGATACGTTCCATTGAATTTCTCCATTGTTACGTATTGGTTTTTGCCGCTTCTGTTTCTTTGGCGTACTCGTGGCTAGTCAACTATACTTATAATAAATTTGTGAATCGATGTTGTGTTCGCATTTGAAACATTACGAAACTGTTATTGCTGGGATTTCATTCGTATCAACTTACTGCATCTCTTTGCCAATTAGATAAAGGAGGTATTTCACCTCTTTAGTATCTACTGAGTAAACATACTTATAGTCATATAGACACGACTGTTTTTTTCTCAAACTAATAACCACAGTAAAAAGTACTTAAGTGACATTATAGCTAGTCTAAAAGATCAATTCTATTATAACAGAGGATTTGTTGATTATTTTAATTTATATAAGAAGTACAGTAAAGTATTAATTAATTTTTTTATATTATTCTGTAAGTTTGCATCTTTTATCCCGAAATCCATATAAACTTACCACTCTATTTCACCCCCTTAGGGGTGGAATTTCTAAAAATTCTTTCTTAGCGGATGCTTACGTCCGCGTCGTAACATCTACCTGGATGCCAAATTTCAGCTTGATCCGTCCAGTGGTTTGGGCTGTGCGTTGATAGATGGCTATGTCACGTTTGAGTTTTATATATATAGATATAAAAATACACCCAAATCCATGTACATGGTTGGGTACACTAAGAAATAGATAGGTAAATGTAGACAATGACAGTAATAATGTTTATATGCGTGATAATCAACGCGAGTTGATTAATTATTCTATCTGCCTTATTAGTTGATACAACTTTGTCTTCCAACAAATGTAGTTCGTTGCAATTTATACTTCTATATCAGGAAGCCGCTGAGAGCCGAGACAGCGGTGACGTGATCCGCCTGAGTAATTGAACTGCAAGTATTTGTGTCAGGAACATTGTCCCGCGGAGGAGGAAGACGTACGGCCCGTCAGTCCTGGCCGGCTGTGTCATTAATATACGTAATGGCTCTGGTTATTAGTTTTAAGTTTCAGTGGCTCTTTGTCTAATTTCTTCGTTTCATCTTTATCTAAATATTTACTTCCTTTTTTAGAAAATATGTGATATTAATAAAAGCATCCATTTTTAGAAAGCAACATCTACGTCTTGTAATTTTATCCGCGTCAAATCTATTTCAAGGCAATCATTGTTATTTTCGAGAAAAAGAAGAGTTTAATGTTATTACTAGTCCAGTCTAGCCATAAGTTCTGTTACAAACAAACAAATATTTTTTTAATTAAAAATAACATTTATTACCTTTACAGTGTGTTAGTTTAATACACAAACATAAAACAATTAGCTTCCGCCCGCGGCTTCGCCCGCGTGAATTTCGGATTATAAAAAATCCCTATAAATTTTAACTTATTATGTTATTCTGATATGAAAGCTATATTACTGTAAAGTTTCATGAAAATCCGTTCAGTAGTTTTTGGGTGAAAGAGTAACAAACATTCTTACAAACTTTTGCCTTTATAATATTAGTAGGATTAAAAATATAAAAGATTATTCGAAGTGGTCTCCATTGGCTGCAATACAGTCCTTTAAACGTTGAGGCCCGCTATCAATAGAAGCACGCACTCTTTCCATGGGGAAATTCTTCACTTCAATCGTATGATTATTTTATGTACTCTAAATTATCATGGCGCATTAGAGCAAGCTGTACTCTCTAAAATTGACCATAAATCATAATCCAGCGGATTAAGATCGAGACTAGACGACGACGGCCAGTCTTCAGCTCTGATGAAGTCCGAGACGTTCGCTTCCAAGCAAGACTGCGTGGACAGAGCTTTATGACAAGGCGCCGAGTCTTACTGGAAGAACCATACTTGGTTATTTAACATGATGTTATTAAGAGGCTTAACTATCTTCTTAAGAATAGTACCTTGATACACTTGTGTCGATGTTTCGATATCTTTTTCACAAAAATATAGCTCAGTCACAGTCACTCTCATAGCTAACACTCCACTAAACCATCACAACAGTCGGATAATGCCCACGTCGCACTCTGTCTACTAATGGGGAAGCTTTCTTAAAGCTGTGAGCATAAATACGGTCATTTTGTTTGTTACAATGTTGCTCAATTGTAAAAATTGTCTCTTCCCCAAACAAAATTTTCTGTGGCCTCCCTTTACGTACCACTTCAGTAGTTGTTTCGATTTTACCACCCTTTTCATATTTAATTTATCAATTAAGAAATGACAAGTGTATCTCTTATAGGCTGCAAGTACTAAGTCAAAATACGCGACATAGTTCTAGGTGCTATCCTTATTTTCCGAGATAAAATCTTTTGCTTTTGGACAGGATTTCTTCGAATTCTTTGTTGAATGAATTTTCTCTTACTGCTTTGTTCTTACTGTCACCTTTTTCGTACTAACACTATATGGACGGCCAGATCTTTCTCTATCACGAACAGAAGAAGTCTTATTTTACCTATTCATAGCCCGGTTCACAAATATTTGACTAATACCAAGTGTATGGAGAGTTTTAAAAAGTTCATTTGGCACCATACCTTCTTTGTGTGATGCAATCACAGCGATTCTGTTCTCTTTATCACCCCACGCCATTTTAATATCGCAAAATATTGTACCTACAATGTATTGGCGCCAAAATGAGAAAACACAATGAACAATCGTATAAAAATTACAGATTCCATATTTAAATGTAATATATTTTTTAATTGTAATAGTATTCATGGCCAGACTAAGTATATATGTATTACATACATCAGTTAAATACCTTTTTAGAAAAATAATAGCAACCATAGATATTTATATTTCAGATATAGATAGAACAACTTAATATCGGACAATCTACACCTTTAATAAACAAAGCAGTTGTCCGCGATAGTAAATAGCAGTTCGACCTCCAAGTGGGCGATCGACGGGGTCAACATATGCCTGGAGAGTCTACGAACTCTTGGATCCGTAAATACTTTGCCTAAAATAACTTGTAAGAGTTAGTACGTACTGAATACAGCTGTGCGATAACGGATAGTGAATTATATACACGATTATATACAATGATAACGCAGCCCTACTGTGAAATAAACCGACGTGTGGTTCAAACGACATTAATTTTCGTAAACTGAACTTATTACTGGTCACCGTAGTGAGAAATTCCGCTGGTCCTGCTCCTACTTTTATCTGATACAGCATTTTAAAAAAGTGGGTGCTTAAATATTATAAGCTTATATACATATTATCACGAATGTATAAAGATATGTTGTATAAAATATCTGAACTTTATTTTTATTGCGCTGTCGTTGGAAGGCATAGCCTGACCCTAAATGATATTTTGTATTTTTGTTTTTATAATAATAAAAAAATGAAATTTATTTTGATTGTCATATGATATATTTATTAAATATGTATAAATAAATAACGTAGTGTAAACGTAGTTTGTTTTCTAGAATCGGTTCTTGGTGGGTTTTTACGCCTTGTGTGCTAACTTAATCATGTAGGTTTACAGTTCATAAAAGGCTAAACACGAGATTTGATTTTACGTGTATACATTTCTCGTTTGAGTTTCTGAAAGTATATTTAGGTACTGTATATCAATCACTTCATAGTATAGAACAAAGTCGCTTTCCGCCGTATGTGTGTCTATACACTTAAATCTATAAAATCACCCAACTGATTTTGATGGGGTTTATTTTAATAGGAAGGTTTATATGAATAATAACTTCATTTTTGAAATCCTAAATTCACGCGGGCGAAGCTGCGGTCGGAAGCTAGACGTAATGTTATCAAAAGCATTTATACTCAGATTCTCGCAATTTGCCTATCTATTCTAATCTTTAAATATTTACGCTGCAAAATTTGAATCACTTATTTAAGTTTTTTTATTTGTTAAGTATGTACCTACATATCTAAAGGATAATTGCAAATTATGCCTGATATTGCTAGGCAAGGGTTTTGCAGTGTCCGCTTGGGTGATATTTTTTAATAAAGTAATACCAATAGAAACGGCTGAGTTAGCAAATATTACTAAGCAAACCGTCGAATGTTGGACATAGGCCTCTCCCATAGCACGCCTCTGCCTCGATCTTGGGCTATCCTTCCCGACTTCCTGCCCACAGTCTTGTTTATCCAACAGTGGAAAGCAAGGGGCTGATGATGATGATGATGAAATGATCAAATAGACATAACTCTTTGAGACAGTAAAGTAGTAAACTAAGAAACCTTCCTCCCATAACCCATGGTGCATCTATTAATAGTGAAAGCTATTAACGTTTGTTCCAAAGCTCAAGTTCAATGTAAGAACATTAAAGAGCTTTAAAGAAAGATTATCTTTAGTATATTTTAGGAGCTTTTACTGCTAAAGGGGCCACCCTTAATGCACATATCTATTCTGTTTGTTATACCGGTATAAGTATAAGATCAGTTATACCGAGAGAATATTTTTTTTTTGTGGTATAGGGGGGCAAACGAGCAGTCGGAGCCATTTTCATGACTACGGTCGCCCATAGATATCCGCATAGAGGCTATACAGATGTGCTGCCCTCGTTTCTCCTCCCACATCTATGGTCCACCGGCTACTTACACATCGCACGAAACGCGACCGCACAGCTGTCACTTTACGCCGATCTCGTGTACGCGAGAGGTACCTCCCCGGTCGTGCCGGCCCAATTCGGCTGCACGCAAGCTTGCAGTGTGGCACTACCACCAGAGTTTATGGATTTATCATAATTATTTAAATAATATAGTTAAGCGGTTGAGCCGCTGCTGCGTTACTGCGGAATCGGGCGCCGACAGTGGACGATAGATAATGGAATTTTTAGGACGGGGGGAAAGTGGGGTTAATGTCCGCTATCTTTTTGTATAAGGGGGCAAACAAGCAGTTGGAACGTTTTGTTTACAACCGACGCCCATGGATATTGCCATGATTGTGTAGATGCGGTACCCTCGTTTCTCCTGCCCTCCAATGTACCATCACAGGGTGTGCATGGGCCAAAGCGACAGCAGTTACTTCACGCCAGTGTACTGATATTGTAGGAATGGTTTTGAACGTTCGTTGTGCCTTACCATCAGATGAACAGACTCCCTCTCCCACCACTCTTGCAAGAGAAGAGGAAGGGGGAACCGAGTCTGGGTGTAATATGAGTATGATAAAGAACATGGAGGGAACAGGAAGGACACATCTGCGTATATTCGGATGTCTATGGGCGTCGGTTGTCATGAAATTGACCGGACTGCTCGTTTTCCCCCTTATACTATAAAAAAAACATGTAGCACGAGTTTCCAATTTGTTTACTACATCAATAAAACATAATCGTTAATAATATGTGATTAATCTCACTAATTTATCGCTTTATATATGTTAATTAATAAAAAACAGCTATCTAATTATTCGAAATCATCCATAAAATGGAGCACCGTTATTATTTCTTTGAACATTTTTTTCGAATGGCTCTAAAGTTAATGTATTCAAGTAGCAGATTATATGTTCATAAGTCATCATCAAATTACCGACCTACGGCCTATTATCGGCTAGTTAAATGAAAAAATCAAAGAGTGGTCTTTAATATTTTCAACTTGTCGACCCGAAAGCCGTTGCCTTGTCATTATTGGAAATCATTATTGTCATGGTAACGTGTAAAGCTATGTGTCCGAATTGTCTATCCGTTGTTTTGCAATACAATAGTATATTTTTTTTAATCTTTCATGGTATAGGTATATTGATATAAATAAAAAAACCTTTCATCAAAAATCGCACAAGACAGACAGAATAACGTCTTCTACAGTTTTATTATTTACATAATACATACATATACATAATATCTCCGTCTCCAAATATATTTTTTTATAGTATAAGATTATAATAGACATCCGCATAAAGGTTACACATACGCGTTGCCCTCTTTCCTCTTCCCCCTGAGAGGGTCACCGGCTACTTGCACACCGCACGAAACACGATAGTGCCACGCTGCATTCTACATGCAGCCGAATTGGGCCGGCCTACCCAAGTATCTCGTGCTTACACGATACCGGAGTAAACTGACAGTTGTACTGTCGCGTTTTGTGCGGTGTGTAAGTAGCCGGTGGTCCAAGGAGGTGGAATAAGGAAGGAGGGCAACGCATCTACGGATATGCGGATGTCAATGGGCGTCTGCTCGTTTACCCACTATAAAAAATCATCTATCTGTGTGTAAGTTCATGCAGAATAACTAATAAACCTGTCATCCATTAAAATAGTTTAATTGTAATTTGTATATAAAAAATCATTTTATAGTTCGGAGTAAGTATTTATATACAATGTTGATAAAAGCGAAAGGCGTTAAATGACACCGCATATTTAGTGTATCATTTCCAGGCTACACAACAAAAATCAGAACAATCGGAGCAATAGTTTAGCCACAGGAATTTTTTTAAGCTTTTTTTCTCACTTGGTACACGTTGTATTGTCAGCTGATTGCGAGCCCATTGCCTGGGGTTATTTACCCCGTGCGAGGTTGCCGCTCGCTGTAGCCGCCGGAACAAAGCATGATTACATTTTTTCGCTATTTAACTTCTTTGAAAAAAGTATTTTCGTAAACTTTTTTTAATAGTTTCGAATTAACTGTACGCACTATTTAAAATGTGGTGTAATTTAACGCCTCTCGCTTTTATCAACCTTGTATGTCTGAGAATACTACACCGATCGTAAGCACGTAGCATGACGATACTTATAATCAGTGCATCATTCACCAACACTCGTGGAACAAATCAAGAGTTCCGGATGAGCATATCTTGATCCGATCTACTTGGTTTGGAAAAGTAAAGTGCATTTCCATTTTAGTCATGCATTAGCATCATCATCATCACCGACCCACCTGCGGTAGTAAATAGGCTAATCTTCGGCTTTACTTAACTGTAGTCATGACTTATTATATTCGATATATATATATAATTATTAATTTCGATGACCCTATGTATTAAATATGTGTATCTACAGCAAAGCAACATTTTAATAAAATGTACTATGTTACCGAAACCTCAAAGGATTTTATGATGCACAAAATAAAGTTTACATATTTCTTTTAAAGTCTTAAATTCCTAAGTCCTCCTCTTTTTCTTAAGTCATAAGTCCTCCGAAAATTTCAGATTTGTCCTTTGAGATGTGTTTAGTATAGTCAAATTACAATAAATTTAACTCCTTTGTACACACGTATACGTATAAATTTCATCCTTAGGGTCGTTAGAAAAAATTGCGAACAAAGCTTACTTGCATAAGTATATTGACTTAATTAACTATAAGGTATTTTCTACTTAGGATAATATAATGGAAGACAGTAGGTATAATATAAGAAAAAAAAACAACCTCACGATAGTAGCTTATTTTAAGATCTCATTCTATTTTCTAGACATAGAACCGAATTACAATTTTTCAATTTAAAAAAGTACAACTTTTTTCAATAAAAATTGCAAAACAAAATAGTTTTTTATTATAGTGAAGATTGGATGCGTATGAATTAAAGTACGGCCAGCTTGTTGTCGGCGTGATTATAAATATATCGATATGATCGTCCATTTAAAAATCGATTCATCTATCATGTCTCGGGCGGAGCTGAGCTACCTATTCGAGTCGGAGCAATTACGCACTCGGACGATCAATGACTTTTTTTATCGTTATAGGCAACGAGCAGTCGGAACCATTTTCATGACAACCGACGCCCATAGACATCCGCATAGAGGCTAAACAGATGTGTTGCCCCTCCTACCTCCTCCGGTCACCGGCTCCTTACAAACGCGACAGCACAGTCACTTTACGCCGGTATCGTGCAATCAAGAGGTACCTCCCTGGCCGTCTCTTAATTTGGCTTCATGCTGTTTAGTATATTGGTGGTCTATGTTTAGTCATAGACCATACACTGAATATTCATACCATAGATGATGTCTATGGTTAGGTACAGATGACAAGAGAGAGAGTGATGTCTGACATTACGACCGCGACTTAGTGACAGCTATAAGCCTGTATCACCGTAGGTAGGGAGCTGCGGATTACCAGTAAAG